>PVKA01009174.1:43392-69632 GCA_004027165.1 Ctenomys sociabilis | reverse complement strand
TTTTTTTTTTTTGTGTGTGTGTGTTTTTTGTAAATTTGGTCTCAGAATATTTCTGGAAGAGTGACGTTTCGGAGAAGCCACTGCTGGGACCGGCTTCCATTGCAGTCTCTAATGCTGGGCACCTGGCTGTCCTCTTCTGTGGCTTTATCCAGGCACTGATTACTGTTCACATGCTGCAGGGTTAGTTTCACTGGGTCGTACTCCCAGAGTTGGTTGCCTTTTAGGTGGTGGCATTTGAGCATGGTGACTGGGCCATTAAGTTTGGAAACATCCAAGCAAAGGTCATCTGTTCTAATTTCTTTGTTGGCAGTATAAGAGAAAACCTGGTTACCTCCCATACCATGACAATTAAAAATCCCAACTTTTTCATTCTCTTTTCTAGCCATGTTATCTAGACACTGATTTGTTTCCACATTTCGAATCTCTCCAAGTGAGAAATAATGACGTGGAATTTGAGAATCAGGGTAAATATTCTCTAGGTACCAAGAGAAAGGTTTGCATTGTAGTTTGTGTCTCAGTCCAAGTCTTGATGATATATCTCCATAATCTACCTTTGTAACACCTGGCGAAATTATATAGAAGAAATTTTTGAATTCATCCATCCACACTTCTGCAAGTCGCCTGTTATTTTTATTGATGATCTGCCCTGTGCCTCCTGGAAATGTGTAAGGTGTTGCTTTCCGAAACACATGTCCAACATGTGAGCATGTAACAATTTCCAAAGTTCCTCCACACTGCCAGATCCTAAAGGAAATTTCTAGATTTTCTCCTCCCCAAATATCCATTCCAGCATCATAGGTTCCAATTTCCTGAAAGTAATCTCTGTCTATTGAAAAAAGGCCTCCTGCCATTGTAGGTGTTCTGACAGGAAGAGTTCGGTCACCTTTCCTTCTGTCCATTTCTCTTTGGGGAACAGGATACCACCGAAAATTGAGTTTCCAATTGAATCCACCATATGTCATATCAGAGCCTGCCATGTACTCAAAAGTATCATCACTGATCACATCAATGATAGGACACACCACTGTTCTTCTGTCATGTTTGATCCTGGCTAAGAGAGGCTCCAGCCATCCCACTGTACACTCACAGTGGGCATCTAAGAAAGTGATCACTTGGCCTTTGGAGACAGCAGCTCCTTTCAATCTTGCTCGGATCAGTCCAGAACGCTGTTCCATTCGAATTACATGAACTGGCACTTTCAGTTTTTTTACATAACTCTCTAGAGGTCTTTTCAAAAAATCTCTTTCACTGGCATCATCTACTAGGACAATTTCTTCTACCATGTGTCTTGGTGAGCGATTAATGACACTATGAACAGTTCGAAGAAGTGTGCTCCAAGCCTCGTTGTGGAAAACAATCACCACACTTGTTGTTGGAAGATTATCTGGATACACCTTTGTTTTACACCCTTCTAACCTAACATCTGGTAAACTTCTGTTGAGTGCGATCATCTCACTTGCCATTAAATTGAACTGATTGATTTTAAACATTTCTTTCATTTTCTCTTGATCCTCCTTAGGAATGACGACTGGTTTCCCCATTTCTCCAGGACCTTCATGAGGCTTTTGTACTGGCTCATCCCCAGCAGGAAGTCCTCTCTCCTTTTTCTCATCACATTTGTTGCATTCACTGAAGTAAAGCAGCAGGAACATATCCAAAAGTACCCAAATCAAGGAGGTGGCTAGGACCACCTTGCAATATGCAAATTTTCTCATGGCACTTTAAGTCAAATGCAAAATTTTAAAATATATATATATATATAAATATACAAAGATCATGAAAATTATCCCAATCCAGCTTCATCAGAAATCACGTTCATACCCTCGCTGCGCTGCGCTGCGGCGGCGGCGGCGGCGGGCGCTCCCCTGGGCCGGCCGGGCGGTGGCGGCGCGGTCCCGCGGGCCGCAGCGCGGGCTACTCTCGGGCCGCGGTCCGCCGCGCCGCCTCCTCGGCCACTGCCGGCGGCTCCCCCGGCGGGCGGGCGGGCCTGCTTTTACTTTTTTTTTACTAAAAAAAAAGACCAAGAAATGAGTGGTAAGATGAGTGGCTTTTGCTCAGCAAGGAAGGCTTTTATGGCTTCCAGGGTAAAGCTTCCTATTGACAGGTCAGTTGAGGTGGCAGGTAGAGAATTACAATGCAGCCAGTTCTTAAAGAACTTGAAAATGAAAAGATGGTGCCCTTTGTTGGACCTGAGTTTTTCTCTGATTTTCTCCTGCAGAGGTGGGGAGAGATGTGGTTGGGAAGTCCTGGTGCTGGAAGTGGGACGGGGCTTTACTCCTTTGCCTGCCAAAATAAACAAGGTGGCTAATGCAGTAGGGTTTGCCGGCAACAGCAGTACCTGTGCTTACTGAGCAGAGCACTGGGGACAGCTGCTGGAAGGACAGGACAGGCCGTGTAGAGTCATGTAGCACCTGCCTGAGCTGTGCAGAGCAGCAGAGCAACCTGTCCCGGCTGGTGGGCTCCTTGCTGCCCTCTGAGTTAGTGGCCCAACAGGAGACGGTGTCATCTCTTGAGCACACTCATGTGTCCGTCTCTATCAGGCTTGGTGCTAACTATAGAGCAGGGATGTTGGTTAACAGGTGGCTAAGCACCCTGAAGTTTTCGACAAGTAAAATGAGTGCTGGAGAACTTTTTAGGCTATTTTATTTCCATGACATGTGACTATGTTAGTAATGGTCTTCAATACAACTATGATACAAGAATTTTTAGCTCGTCCTAGTTTTTCTCATCTGTAAACAGGAAGTGGTGTCCCCTGTGTGACTTTACTGGAAGGCAAGGGTGAGCATCTGACACTGACCCAGCGTTCACATGTGTCTCCAAGCCCTCCTGTTAGTCCTGTTGGGTGCCTGCTCAGGAGGGCTGGGGACCTCCGGACAGCAGTGGAGTGGGAGCGTCCTTCTCACCTGCAGCAGTTGGCGGGAAGTCCCAGTGCTGCCCGTTTCCCCACCTGGACAGAGCATCGCCTGTCCTGTGGCTGAGACAGTGGGCTCCAAGGATGGGCCTCACACATAGGAAGAGCGTCCTAGGGTCCAGTATCAGAAGTTGATCAGTTTTAAAATAATCATTTTTTTCATCCATCATAAGTATAAATTAATCCTGGGTAAATGTAGAGTGTGTGTTTTTGAGACTGAGCTCTTAGGCCAGAGGTAGGAAGTAACAGATGAGCTTGAGTTGCTGACTTTTTTTTAGAGGGTAAGGCTGTGTGTGTGATACAGGCAGATAGCTGGGGAGTGGGTGGGTGGGTGGATGGATGGTTTTTACCTTTGGGGATTATTTTCTAGTAACTTTCTCTGAAGCAAACTTGGTTTTGGAGTGCTGTCCTAGAAGTGGAGTGTTTTCTGATTTTACAGTGCCGGGCACTCTCTAAAAGACTAGCGCTGGCCGAGAAGTCTAAGGAGACACTGACAGAGGAGATGAAACTTGCCAGTCAGAACATCAGCAGACTTCAGGTGAGTGCGCGTGTTACCGTGCAGGCCTCCAGTGTCCTCCTGGAGAGCGCGTGGGGAGCAGAGTCAGCCTTCCCTGCAGTGGTGGCTTCTGAGCGCTGCACGCGCTTTCCCTGACTGCTGTATTTCTATCTTAAAGTAACATCTTAATTATGTCAGGCAAAAAAGGTTACTTCTCTGACTTGATCACAATCCTAATTTTTTTATAGTCAGAGTTTGTTTAAATAATAGTTGTGGGTACAAGTCCTCCTACTCTTCTGTTTTCTCTGTAGATGCTCTTCTCTGTGGGCTGTAGGCTTTTCTGCACACATCATCACATTGTCCTTCCTCTTTCCTGTTTGCCTATAGCTGACCTGGGCTGAGAGCCTGTGCTGCCCAGCCCTCAGCCTCTGCTTTCTTCCGAAGTCTGGCTTTCTCGAGGGTTCCTCTTGTTGTCAGCCTGATGCTCTTTTCCTCATGGCAGTGAGGGGAGTGTGAGGGCTGGGGGAGGGGCGGGCTCTTTATGCTGGCCTGAGCACATCTGCCAGGCTGCTTTGTCCTCTGCTTTCCCAGACTGTGTTGTACCTGCCATGAAATGAAGCCCTTAGAGTTTTGCAAAGAAATTAAGTGCACATTTTGAGAAAAACGTTCTCCCTTTCTTTTAACTTCGTTCCTGTTAGGTGTGTGCTTTAACCTTCTTGTTAGTTTGTCAATTGGGCCATCTTGATAGGTTGCTTTTGCGGATTTCTTAAGTAAATGTCAGAGTGGGGAGGCGGGGCCGTGTTCAGTTCCTTCCCTCCCCCCCCCCAGGATGAGCTGACGACCACCAAGCGCAGCTACGAGGACCAGCTGAGCATGATGAGCGACCACCTGTGCAGCATGAATGAGACACTGTCGAAGCAGCGGGAGGAGATCGACACCCTGAAGCTGGCGGGCAAGGTGTGTGGGCGAGTGCCAGGCAGCCAGCAGTGTGGTGCTCAGTGTGGCTGAGAGGGTCAGTTGGCTGTCCTGTGCTCCAGGGGCTGAAGGTTAAGGGATTGGATGTGCTGATGAGTGATTTCCCTTAACATCATTGTTCCTGTCCAAAAGTAAGACCAGATTTCTGGGCTGACTTGTCAGCTGCCAAGGTCTGCCCGCTGAGGCCTTAGAGCCTGGGCTTGCTGCTTTGTCGAGTCTTCGGGCATTTCTGTTGCTGTTGCAGAGTGAAGGGTTCGCACAGGGGACTTACGGGCTGCTCTGTTCAGATGAGTCTAAACAGAGCCTCTGAAGAGTGACTTAAGATTAAGGCTTCTTTCCATGCATTCTTGTAAACATCTGTAACCTGCAGAAGTCGTACCCTTCTAATCCCAGCTATTTCCTTCAATTTTGTTTCTCATAAAGCCTCTGCTTGGCAAGGCCAGGTCCATAGATGCTGGCTAACATGGCTGGTTGGAATGTTTAGATCCTGCTCTCTTTGTCCTGGACGGTGAGTGCCAGAGCCTGGGCTGAGGGGGCGGTCACCTGTAGCGTCTTGGTGACTCATGGCTCTTTACCACCAGTGGCTGAACCTGCCAGTCCCAGCTCCTGGCTCTGCAGCTGCCCACTGCTTCAGCTGGCCTTCTGAGTGCCCACGCTGTATGCTGGAGTAGAAGTCGCAGTGACTGACCAGAGCTTTGGTTCAGCACCTGCTAGTGGGGAGGACAAGTTCTGCAAACCTGGGCTCTCCTTAGAAAATGCATCCTGTTAGTGCGTTGGAGCCCACATAATATAATTTTTGTTTTTCAGCATAGTTTCATGCTTTTCTGACCTTCAGAGATGTATCTGCCACTTTCCTGGGCCATCTCTGATGACTGTAGCCAGCCCATGTGGTTCTGATTATGGTTCTCTGGTTGCTAGCTCTCAGCAAATGTGAGCCTGGAGGGGGGCTGGTCCCTGAAGAATGCCTCCATGACCCTTACCCCTCAGGTCCGTGGTGCTCCAGTAGGGTGGCGTTTGCCTCACCACTGGGTTCCTGCTAACAGTAGAAAGCACACACATTGAAGAGGTTGTTCTGGTCTCAGGAAGTTTTTAAACAGATTTATCAAGACAGGTTTGCAGTCCCTAAGGATTACCTGCGTGGTGGAGAGGTGGTGTGGATTTTTATCCCTGTCCCCTCTGTGTCCTGAAGAGGTTATGTGTCCATTTCACTCAGGACTGATTATACCAGTAGTGTGTGAAAGCCAGTATTAGTGCCTGCCGTTAAGAAGTGCCAATGACTCAGGGGACCTGAGGTCCCTGGAGCTGCACAGGTGCAGGACTTGGGTCTGCGCTGAGAGGTGTGAGGAGTGCCGCAGAGCTGTGTTCCAGAGGTAGCTGTCACAGTTACTCAAGTTTTCTCAAGCTTTTGAATCTCTTCTTTCAAGCTCTCTTGAATGAGAGCTCTCTTTGGTTCGGAGTTTGTATTAGTAGCCTTTCTTTGATCGTTTTGGGATCCCCCATTTAGTAGTACTTGACACTGCTGTAGCGTCCTCTTAGTTGTGTTGACATGTCTCTGCCAACACCGTTTGTCTGCTGTTACTTCTCCAGTGTTTGCACTGTGCAGGCATTTTGTACTTGGAAGGAGAAAGAGTATATATACCTAATAGCTTAGGAATTCCATTAGACTGTATTCCTGAGAAGGAAACTCACCAGAAAAAAGAAGTTACACAGAACTAGGAAGCCTAGACCTTTCTGAGTGCGGGGCCTGGAAGAAGGTGAGAGTGTCTTTCCTCTCCCTTGTCTCATTCCTGAGTCCCATGCTCACCCTGCCAGGTAGTCAGTGCCACCTGAGGGGCTCTTGGTTCACATTTGGAATTACTATCTGTTTAAAATTTTAAAAGGTGCTTATTGAACAAAATATTCAGTTTCATGGAACCTTGTGTGTTGTGTCTTTGGAACAGGACAAATGCTTGAGGTTTTGCAAAATCTTGAGCAGTAGCTTTTCTTTCCTTATTGCCTGACCTGAGGCCTCTGGAGCTAGGACCTGCAGCAGGAGCAGCAAGCCAGGCCAGTTCACAGGGCTTTGAGGCTACTGGACAGAAGATAGTGGCAGCGTGGGGGCTGTCTCCCCAGGAGGCCAAAGTGTTCCCAGGGACATGCAGCCTCTGGATGACTTAGTTGATAAGTTATGTGAACTAGTTTTCTGGAAGTTTTTGTTCTCATTGTTGATATTTTTCTTTGCACAGGGAAATTCTAAAAAGAACAAGAGTCGATAGTTTACAAATAACTGCTTGGAGACGGACCCTTCCAGAGCTGCTGCAGCTGCCCGACGCTTCAGGCCCTCTTGTGCCCAGCACGCAGCCTCCGGGAAGCTGAGGTCTCCAACCCAGGAAACCCCGAGAACCCCGAGTGTTGTGCATGGCCCCAGGCATTTACGTGCATTTGTGACCAGTAAGGCGAACACAGAATTCGATGTTGGCAGCGAAGTGGCAACACGACATATACCATGGATATCGTAGGTTTCCTTATGCTGTTTTTACTGTGCACTTTTTAAAATTAGGTTTTAATTTCAGTATGTAAGTATGACAGATATTTTGTATATTTTCAAACTCAAATATATGGTAATCGATTTGTTATCTATGGAATAGACATATGTTTCTGGATAAAATGCTTAAATTGTCAACTGTCATTACTTCTTACTATAATTAAGAGCAGTCTCCAGATTCTTTTGTAAAGCTCTGGTCCCACTGTCATTCTCCCCACCTTCCTTTCCTCCCTTCCAAGGGAACAGGCCTTGCAGAGTTCAGATCCTGTGGGTTTATTATCACTGTCTTCAGATTTCCAGGACCCTTTCTGTGTTAGAGTAATAACTACAGGAAATTCATGTCAATAAATTCGTACTAATATCAAACTTTTAGTCTCTGTGAAAATTTAATGAAGAAAACTGAGATTTATTAAAGTAGGCTTTGCAGAATTGTCAGATCTCATTTGACTTGGATTTAATCT
Organism: Ctenomys sociabilis; assembly: GCA_004027165.1. NCBI lineage: Eukaryota > Metazoa > Chordata > Mammalia > Rodentia > Ctenomyidae > Ctenomys > Ctenomys sociabilis. The sequence continues at coordinate 62,265 of PVKA01009174.1, read as the reverse complement.
TTCTGGTTCCTCAAATTAGAATCATGGTACAGTTAATCCTTTGTGCAGCTCCTGGGTTTTGCTTTGAGATCTGCACATAACCACATTTCAGGGGCGTGGAGCCCTATGGGCTCCTGACTTTTCCCATAAATGATGTACTTCAGAGCATGCTTCAGGGCACCCCTGCCTCCCTTCCCGGGCCCCCCTCCCCCCTTCCTCCCTCCTTCCTTCCCCCTTTCCCTCTTTCCTTCCCTCCTTTCCTCCTCTCCCTCCCTGCCTTCTTTCCTCCCTACTGCTTTCTTGGGTTCCCTGGCTCAGCACAGAGGCCAACACTGCCCCACCCCAGTTCTAAGTCCCCACAGCACTGAGTATCTGGGGTCCTGGGTTAGGGGCCTCCAGTTAGCTCAGTCCCATTTTTTCCAGCCCATCAAGTCCCTCTTCCCTGAACCCTGCCAGATCCTGTTCTCTGTGCACAGAACCAGCTGTTCTTAGGGTGCCTGTGCCCAGGTCCCAGACCTATGATAGAAACAGCACAGGACCCACCCCTGGCATAGCACTGTCCCACAGAAGACCTTTGCTATTTCTAGGCCATAGGCTTCAATAATGGCCACACAGCAAAACCTGGGTCATTTGGCAGTGACCTCTGAAGCTATGAAGCCAGCCTGGGCCCCGTGTGGTTGCTGTTCCCTTCCTGTGTCAAGGTGCACCTTTCCATCTCAATTTCTTAGTCTACTGCCCCCCGCTCCAGACAAATTGAACTGACCCAATTGTGTCATCCTTTAAAAAGTCAAACTAGGCCTGGGGAGATAGCTCAGTAGAATAAGCACTTGCCTGGCAAGCACAGGGTGAGTTCAATCCCCGGTACAGCAAAAAATACATAACTAACTAACTAACTAAATAACTAACTAAATAAGTAAAATAAAAAGTCAAACTCCTGGAGTTAGAATCCTTACACTTGTAATTTACTTAGCATTTCTGTGCCCTAGTTTTCTCCTCTGTAAAATGAGGGGATATTAATATCTACCTCCTAGGATTTTATGAGGATTAAATGAATTAATATTGTAAATGGCCCAGGAAAATACCCAGCATAAAGGTTTATTAGTAATAAATGTTATTGGTAATAGTCCTGATTTTGCTATTTCTTTTATTTTTTCCTGTACTTGGCTCATGATGGCTGACTTCTCTCTTTACTATTAATTTTCTCCTTGACCTGGGCAGTCATGGTCCTTTGTCCTCCAGGGTAATGATGTCATTCTGGTCAGTGCTGCCAGCCTGGGCCTTAATTGCCGCGTCCTGTGGCTCCTTTTCTCCCTGCTCCTTCCTGAATTTTCTAGAATGCATCACAAAGGAGAAACAGCTTGTGGTGGAGCAAACATGCCACCTAGCCACATCCGGTCGAAGCCCCACCTATGAGAGCAGGAGGCCTTGGGGGACATCTAGATACAGCTGTGACACTCACTTTATTTGGGGCTTTTTTCTTCTGTTGGCTTTTTAAACATTTCTTTTGCTTGCATTGAACCCATTCTGTCTTTTGGAGCTTTGCAAAGGGAGCAATACACATTTTATAAGATTATTTTATAATGAATCACCCAAAGAAGCAGATATAAAAAGGGCAGGAGTGTCTCCCCGTACTGAAGACCAAACTTGAGGGCCTGGATCCTAACATCCTGCATGAGTCCAGCTGGAGGCCTTAAGCCCACGACAGTCTCACGCAGGCCTGCTTCACAGATCTGCACTGGGAAGCTCCAAGGCCAGTGGTGGAAGCTGGGAAGTCTGAGCCAGCAGGGGGAAGGCTCTGTGCCAGCAGGCTGCAGGGTCTGCATCAGAGCCGGAAGCGACACTCAAGGTCAGGACCGGAGCTCCCCCGAAGTGAACCATAGACATTCTCAGTGATAGCAAAGTCCCAAGCTCCTTTGACAATGAGAATAGCCTAGTTTACCAGGGAAACCACTGTGTCAAGGTCCCCAGCAGAACAGCCCAAGAGAACCAGCAGCTCCCAGTAGCTCCAGCAGCTTCTCCAAACAGCGTCCCTAGTTGCCTCCCAGCTTCTCCAGCTCCGCCTCTCATGCTGCCCACAACACCCCTGTGCTGGTTCAGTTCATCTCGGAGTCAGGAGTCGCCCACCACCTGCATCCACCACATCTTCTATAGAAACTTCTCCTCAGGCCTCCCTTTGCAGTGTTAGTGTTTGAACGGGCCTGTAGGCCCATCCTATTGATAGATGCGAGCCCTGCCCTTGCGTCACATATTCTGAGCCACACTTAAGCTCCTGCTGCCTCGTGGCTGTTCAGCTAGTGTCCCACTTGCACTGTACTGTCTTTGTGGAGGGACAAATATCTGGTAACATGTGCAGAAGCTGTAGGCACTGAGCAGAAAATAATGAAGCTGAGGGGTGGGGCAGACACAAGGACTTGCTGGGACCAGGCAGGGCAGGATCTGCGAGCAAAGCCCTGAGAGGGAGGCCAGGCAGGTGCTTGACCTTCTGAGAGGTGCAGCGTTACCTTGGACAAGAGTGCTCTGGCCTTCAGCTTTCGTTCGTGTATTCTGGTCCACAAACCTTGCTGACCACCAAACTGGGAATTTTTCTGTGTTTTTGCCACTGCTGCCCCTTTTTTCTGTTGTCATTCATATTTTGGGATGATTCCAGCATGCGTAAGAGTGGAGTGATATGCGCCAGCCCCGTCAACCCATGCCTCACAAGCATTCTGTTCAGCTTGTTTTACCTTTTTTCCACACTCCGTTTTTCCCTGGCATATATTAAGGCAATTCCCAGATGGTGGGTTGTTGCATCCGTAAGTTCTTTGGGTCTGCCTGCCTTCGGAGTCCTAAACCTGTCCTTCCCAAGTCAGCCTTCACCAAGCTCGCCCACTCGAGTGTGGATGCCTGTGCATCTGTGTGCCTGTGTGTGTGCATTGCGTGTGTGCCTGTGCATCTGTGGCACCAGATGGTCCATGGCAGGGACTGAAGCTGGGCAGGGTGTGCTAAGCACACATTGCAGGCTCTCACACCCTAGGCTGTCTTGGGCCAGTAAGCAATAATTCATGGAGACTAGTTTTTTTTTCCCCCAAATATCTGTATTTGTTATTAAAGTTAGGAACTTAGAGTCCGGCTGTTCTAAAATTTTTATCACTATGATAAGCCAAAACAAAAAACAGTCCCTTGCTCCTTCATGGTCTCGAGAAAACCATGGCTTGGGATCTATATTCCCAAATAACAATGCCTGTGCCTCTACTTTGAGGTGCATCATACACTGACTTTGCCTTGGAAGGCAGAGATTTGCCTGTATTCCCTGCCTGGCTGTCCCCACCACTTGCGTGCACAGACACCTTCTTTCTGAACTAGTCACAGGAGTGTCTTGGCTAGGGTCCCGCTCAGTGTGTATTTCACTGCGACTGTTCGAGATCTAGTGGCAGCTGGTCACGGAATACGTGATTACTTGTCCTTCCCTGTGTGATTTCTCCTTTCCCCTGGAATTCATAACTATCTTTCATCAAAACTTTCTTTGCTCTGTTTTCCATGGTACTCCCCACTAATTGATTTCTCAGTTCTCTCAGGAATATAACTTCTATGTGGCCAATTCAGTTGAGTGTTCAGCCGACTTTGAAAGCCTCACACCAAGCATAGTGGCACATTCCTGTAATCTGAGCCACTTGGGCGGCTGATGTGGGAGGACTGTTGGAACCTAGGAATTTGAGGCCAGCCTGGGCGACACGGTGAGACCACACCTCAGCTCTTGGTTGAGCTCTGGGCTGGAGCCCTGCTGTTGTCCAGGAAGCCCTTCGTAGGCCTCTTTGTAACCTCCAGCCTGTAAGCCTGCCCTGTTCCCCTACCTGCTTTGCATTCTCCTCTCAAAAAATGAGCTCTCCTGTGTAGACATAAGAAAGTAAAAAATAGGAAAAAATTCTCATTGTAGACAGAGCACAGGGACTCAGGTAGCTGGCTGAAGTTTGCATAGAGTGAAAGCCAAAACCAAAAACCATGTTGGTGATTAATCATGCATTGGTTTCTGCAGATGGATTTTCAGAATTGGCTAAATGCCGTTTCCTACTCTTTCTTAGGTAGCACATGCTCATTGTTGGACACTTGGAAAAGTATCCAAAGTACACATCTCAGTCAGACGTGGTGGCCCACACCCATCATGGCAGCACTCTTGAGAGGCCGAGGCAGGAAGGTGGAAAGTTTGAGTCCAGCCTGGGCGACTTGGTGAGACAAGGGCCTTGAAGTCTACGTCAAGGGCCGGGGATATGGTTCAGTGTGAAGGTGATGGGTTCGTTCAGTCTTTACTACTGCAAGGGAAAGTGCAGATGAGGTTCACTTGGAGATTTGACTACATTAGCATATTAATTCCTCTTGTTGTGCATGTATATAGTACATTTCAAAGACAAATTGGGAGTATGTGCTGAGGAATTCCAAATAAGAAAAAAACTGCTCAGAAGGGTGGGGCACTGGATCACCTGCCGCCTACCTCCAGGAGGCGTCACTTGTGGGGTCCACAGCTGACAGCGAGTGGGTCAGGCCTCGGCATGACCTGGCCCTGAGTCCCCTGGGTGTCGGCATCAGCCTCCACTCAGCTGTCCGTGCAGTGCCGCTTGCTTCTCAAGACTGAGGAAACAGCTCTCCACTGCTTTTGGTGAGATGGTAAGAAATCCACTCTACCAGATAACTAACAAATTTTTTTTATTAGTACTTGTTCATTGCTTGTGTTATATAATTAATGAACTTGTTTAGGGCAGTGGGTATGTGAACATGACGGACGTATCTTCCATCGTTGCTGTGTCCTCTTTGCCCCTCTCCTCCTCTTGGTCCTATTTGCATTTGTAAAAGATCACCTCCCTATTTCTTAATTTATCTGTCTACCTATCTATATGTTTTTTATACTGGGAATCAAACTCACAACCTCTTACTGCCAGGCATGCACTGTGCTACTGAGCTACATCTCTGGCCCTCAGTGTTTTTTAAAATCAAAAAGTTAATTTAAATTACTTTTTAAAATTAACATGAGAAATTTCAAGTTCATTGTTCATTGAAAAAAAAAAAAAAGCTCCCCAAGCTAACCTACACCACTATAGGCAAAAATGTGAAAACAACTTAAATAAAATAAAGCCACCAGGCAACTAAGAGCCTGCTTAGGGGAGCACAGGGCCCAGGCTTCGATCCCTGGCACCACGTGCTGTGCTGGCTCTGCCCCCAGGTGCGCAGAGTCATCCAGAGTCTGGGCGTGGTGGTATGTGCCTCTAATCCCGGCACTGGGGAGGCTGCAGACAGGAGGATCAGCGGGAGTCTGAACTGAAGAGTGAGACCCTGTGCAAATACTAAATAAATAAATAATAAATAAAGCCACCAAATGCATGGGAACAAAAGGCTCTCTCCAAGTGACCAGCTTAAAGCCTTCATGATAAAAGTACAGAAAAGTGTGAGCTTCACAGTAGTGTTTTATGTGGCATTAATGCTGGACATTGCTCTTCAATTTTTAAGACCTCAAATTCCTCCCTAACTTGACTGGAGCCAACAGGGCGGAAAGTTAACTTTCACAAATGAGAGCAGCACAGCTTGGGGATGATGGCTATGAAAACATCTCCGAGAGCTTCTCAGGCAAGGGATAGTTTGTTCTGCATTGGAAAGGAAATTTCTGTTCCTGGCTGAGAGCCTTGTCTTCAGATGCCATGGTGATGCAGTGCTTGTCACTAAGTCCTTGCCTCTTTGCCTTACATTTTTAAGCAGTTTAGTAATTAACTCCAAATTAGGAAATTAACTGGCAGACAAAGCATACAAGTAGGAAAGTCCAGCAGAGCTCTTCCAAATCTTTAAAGGAAAGGTTCCAGAGCATTAGAATAAATTCACAGGGAGAGGGGAGAACTGAGCTGAGGCAGCAAGATGCCCAGGCGGCCGTCCCCTCTGCAGGTACAGCAGGGCCTCCCAAGCAAGCTGCCTCTCCTTAGAGCCTGGAGCTTTCATTAGCCCTGAACTTGGCCCCACCATTCTGTTTCTCTCTCTCTCTCTCTTTTTTTTTTTCTTTTTTGGCAAAACGGGGGATTGAACTCAGGCCCTTGTGCTTGCCAGGGAAGCGCTTATTCCACTGAGACATCTCCCCGGCCCCAACCCCACCATTCTCCCAAATGCCAGGGGATCTTGGGATAGCCTGGTGGTGACAACTCCAAGATGGAAACAGCACAGCTCAGTTCACCGAACATTTATTCGCTAACACCCTGTTCAAGTGCTGCGGATTACTGCCCCACCCTCAGCTTTCCTAAGCTTCCTGAAGACACCTTTTCAACTGTGCTAAGCTGTCAATAAATCACATAGTGATTTTTCTAGATGTCACTTCCCTGAACAGCTGCAGATGCTGTGAGTGGGAGCCATGCCTTAGGCTTGCTCATGCCTGGCAGAATGTCTTGCACACAGTAGGTACTCAATACATGCTAACTAGAAACATGTTAGGAAACCGGCCAAAGGAGGAACTGTAATTAGAGGCAGCATAGCTCCAACTGTACCCAGGTGTCCTATATTGAGCATAAACGATAGGCAATCTTGGGCTATCTTGAAATGACAAAGTGATCATCCCCCAAAATATCCTCAGTTGTGACCAGTGTTCTCCATGAAGAAGGGCTTTTTACTATCCCCAGTTTTATCCAAAGCGTATTTGCGTTTTCTCTTAGCTGAAGTCATTTCCACGCACTTTTCTTCAGACATTGAGCCGGTATGCATTGTGCACCTAAAATGTTAATGTTTTTTCTATTTCATTCTAACTGTTGTTGAGGACATCCAGCTGGTAACATGTCTTCTAACAGTTGTCCTAAAAGACTTATTGCAATGTTTTAGTCACTCTGGATGAAGCCTGCCCCTCATCTTAATGTCATTAACTGACCTGGAAAGATTGTGCTAACTTGAATTTTGAGGAATTCCAAATTAACTTACTGGAACTTATTTTCAGACACTTTGGGGGATCTCTTACGTGCTTCCACAAAAAGGCTACCACATGGCAGCTTCTGTCCACAGTGGTCGGGAACTCTGTCACGTTGGCTGCCCCGAGGTGCTGCCATAGCAGCAAGCTGCAGTCCCTGAACAGATCGACCGTACTGCTGGAGGGCAAAGAAGGGCCTCACACCTAATGCGCAGGTCGAAGGCATGTCCTATGTGAGTGACGCTCTAGAGCAGCTCGTGTTTGGGGAATTAGGGAAATGCCTGTCGAGGAGGTGGTGTCGGTGGCTTCTTGCCAGCCGTGAAGCAGACTGGCAATGCGGCAGCCCTGCCTGGAGTCATTCGTGGGCCCGCTGGGCTCCCTGAGGCACATGCAGGCTGTAGGCTTGCCGTTGGGATGTGGCAGCCCTTGACAAGAATGACCTAGAAGCAGTGGTGTCCCCGGGGTGGTGTCAGACCTGACCTCAAGTGCAGTGTCCTATTGAGAATCACTGGATGAAAGCGATGTCCAGCCTGTGGCAGAACAACCAGCCTAGGTGATGTCTGACACATTCTTGTTAGCATAGTGTCTTAGTTATTTTCTCTCCTTGCTGGAACAAAACACCTGACACCCAAAATTAAGGAAGGGAAGGTTTATGTAGCTCAGTTAGTGGAGGTTTCAGCCCATACTCGGCTGGCTCCAAGGCAGAGTGGTGCGTGGCAGAGGGCAGCCGTTCGTGGGGACAGAAGACAGCGAAAAGTGAAAGCATGGGACAGCTGCTGAGGCAGCTAGCAAGCCTCTCTCCTCTCCTTATATTTGTATGCAGATATCTATCCCAGGGCAGGTGTAGCACTCACCCATAATCCCAGCATCAAGAAGACAAAATCATAGTCAATGACTGCCAGTTGGCTTGTGCTTGGATCGCCTCCCCAGAGGGCTAGGACTGCCCAAAGGGAATGGTGGCTGCTGGCAACTGTGCCTGGTCGACTGCTGGATCATGGCTGTGCTAACCCGCCCGGCTTTTGCCAAGGTCTTCAACACCACTCTAGACGACCAGACCTGTGTGGGATCTATGATGTTTCCCACAACCCTGCTGAAGTAGGGCAGCATGTGGCTGACAGGAAGGAGTGGACGCTGCTGGTGCACAGGAAGGGCTCCCCTCTGCCTTCCTCACACCATGCGCTCGTGCTGTGGACTGCCAGCGTGCTGCACAGCCAGCGCTCATGGTGGCACCATACGACCCTGCACTTATGTTCTCACAGGCACTGAGCAAGACAGATGGAAACTTTCGGATCCACATGCCATGGCACAGTGTCCTGACTCTCGGCCTGACTTGAGATCCAGGATGTCTCGGACAAACTGGCAGCTGTGGGAATTGCAGTCCTGGTGGCCTCACCCAAACTAGTTATGGAAGAGGTTCCTGGGACCTATAAGAATGTGACCGATGTGGTGAACACCTGCCACGACACTGGAATCAGCACGAAGGCCATTAAACTGTGGCCAGTCACCATCATCAAAGGGTGGTGTCACCAGGCCTTTGGGCCCCCTGACCTCAGCCACGTAGGTGCAGACTGAGGGACTCTTGACACCACAGATCCCACGAAGTGTGTGTCTGTGGCTGCCCATGCTGAATGGCTGCCTGCAGCCAGGTTAGAAAAACGTCCTTCAAAAGGAGCCGCACTGCCTGGTCCCAAGGATCTTTAGGAAAATCTGTTGGGGGATGGAGGATGAAGAAACCCTTACTCAGCCATGTAGGTCTTTAATCAGCAGGATGAACTATAGACTGAGCCCTGTTTACGCACGGTAGAGGTGAAGAACTTTCTTTTAAATACTGAGGCTTGGCATGTCAAGACAAAAACGACAAAAAAAAAAAAAAAAAAAAAAAAAAAAAAAAAAAAAAAAAAAAAAAAAAAAAAAAAAAAAAAAGCCTGCCAAGAAAGGCAAACCTGCTGATGAAAAGAAGAATGAAATGATCTGCTGCAATAGCTTCCCTACTATACAGCAGGGAGAAAAACAGGACTGGAGTAAAGCGAGATTGCAGCTGGCCTATCTATGGAGACAGGCTAGGGTGTTTGCTAGCGGTTGTTGATATCTGGTGACTCTTCCAGGAAAGATCCCTTGGAAACATGTGCTGGAGTGACAAGGAAAAGGTCCATGTCATGGTAGTGGTAACCTTTAGGCAAGGCTGAGACAGGAAGGAATGTCTTTTGAAAAAGACAAAGTGGTTTCCAAACAACTGTAGTGTTTAGACTTTGGCATTTTGGTTATGCAGAAGTGTCAAAGTTAACTGGTCAAGTACTGGCCGTGACTCATCTGCGTGGATGACACAAACGATCTACAGAGTAAGGTACAGGATTACAAGATAAACCCTGAGGGGACTTCACTGACCTCATCAGAAACAAAAGCTACATTTTTTGGTATATAGGTCTTGCTCTATCTCGGTCTTAACCATCCAGCAGAAAAGTATAAAAATGAGGTATATAACGTGGGGCCATAAGAATAAGTTGAGGGCTGGCAAGATAGCTCAGCAGTCTAAAGCGCCTCTCAGGGACCGCGGTTCGAGCCCCAGCACCACATGCCATGCCAGCCCCTCCTCCCAGGGTGGGCTGAGCTGACCCCTCCCCCCACAAAAAAAGAATCCGTGATGTGTAGCGAGACACTGTAATAAATGAATGAACTAAAAGAAAGAATAAGTTGAGCTGTAAATGGCTACAGTCAACAACTTCTTCAGATAACTCACTATTATTATTATTTTTTTTTTTTTTGTCTTTTTTGAGACAGGGTCTCACTGTGCAGTTCAGGCTGGCCTTAAGCTCACTTTGTAGCTCAGGCTGGTCTCGAACTCACAACAATCCTCCTGCCTCAGCCTCCCTAGTACTGGGATTACAGGCATGCGCCACTACGCCCGGCCATAACTCACTATTGTTGTGGAATGTTGTACTGTGTTGGATTGTGTCCCCAAGTTCAGGTAACTACATTGGTTTAATGACAATGGAGTGCCCATCTTTGACAGGTCTAGACAAAAAAAAAAGGGGGGATACAAAGGAAGAATCATGATGTGTGTGTATAAACAGTACAGTAAGGATAAATATGCCGTGCTTCTGCATAATTGTATGAGAAGCAAGATTTGCACTAATAGTGGTTGGACAAGATATTATGTCGGCTTCTAGTACTATGGACAGACACTGGGGAGATAACAAGGTAGAGGGTGTTAATTGTTGAATTTAAAAATCAACTGTAGAGAAATAAGATAGGTGTATAGCTGCACTCTTCATTCACTGATTAGAGACATCTGCTATAATAATGCCTGTAAGTATAATATCTATGCACCTTGTACGACACCGAAACATTACAAAAACATTTTGCAATGTATTGATTTGTCGAATCTGTCCTGTTAATTTGTCTTGAAACTGTCTCATTGCTATTTGTTCTTCAATAATAATAATAATAATAATAATAATAATAATAATAAACAAGTGTCAAAGTTTCTAAGAGAAATTTCTGTCACCAGGCGGGTTAACCGGGAATTAAGGCCACCGTGCTTAGGTTCAAAGTGACATTTATGAAAGTGCGCTCAGAGCTGTATTTAAGTACGAGGTTCATGACTGTGTTTCCAGCATGATGCTGTATTCCACAGGAGCTGTCTCTTGAGTTAGCTGTGGTTTTTGAGATAGGTTGGCCTCCCTGGACAGCCCAGTGGTCAAAGGTGGGCAGGAGACAGAGGCTCATGTGTGTGTGTGTGTGTGTGAGCGTGCAGGCCAAGGCACAGGGAGCACCATAGCTGCTCTCGCCTTTTCCTCTTCCCTGCACTCCTGCCTTCCCTGCTGTTCTTGCTCTGCACCTCTGTGCTCTCTACTGAGGTTGGATCCATGACTTGCGGGGCAGAATTGCCTGACTTCACACAAATCTCTGCAAAGCTACCAGGTGACTTCCCAATATCCAGGCTGTCACCTGGTCACCCCCAAGACTCCACCATGACTGGGACGATGGCAGGACGGGCCTGGAATGACTAGGAGCCCTGTCAGATAAAGAGTCCTAAACAAGGTCCCAGCCGCGTGACCCCTGGTCCTGCACACCATGTGTTTCCTCCTTCAGAGTGCTGCCCAGCCTCTCTCTCAGGCGTATGTCAACCTCTCTCGGTTGGCACTTGGGACCCACAGGGACTTAACTCCGTACCACTTGTACACCAGGCGCTGGGAATACAAAAGCGATGGATCGGCTGGGAGCACGCTATCCCTTTGTTTAATAACTTTCATGCATCCCCTATTATCTGTTTCCTTCCCTGCTCCACTTTCCCTCCCACGTGCCAGCCGCAGGCCCGGTTGCAGGAGCAGGGGCTGGGGGTCCTCTTCCCCCCCTTGGAGCGGGGGTTCGGGACCCTTCCGTGTGCACGCGTGTGTGTGTGTGCGAATGCAGTGATGTACGCGCGCCCTGTGAGTGTGTGCGCGAGCGCTGTGCGTGTGCGCGCGTCTGTGCGCACGTGGTTCCCTGCTCTGGGGAGGCCCCCACCTGCGGACGTCGGGTGCCAGCTAGGCTGGGTCTCGGCTCTACTGTCCTGGGTGTAGGTTTTGCCGGGAAAGTTGGGGCTCTGGGCTTGTTTTCCGGTCTTACCCGCGACAGGGAACAGGGCAGATTTTGCAGCAGGAGGCTTTCCCTTTGCTTTCTCGCAGCCTGGACACGGCGGCGGACTGTGCAGAGGACAGGGAAGAGAGCCCCACCCTGGGAAAGTTGGGGGGAGGGGAGGGGGCGTGGCCAGGCCGGGGGCGTGGCCGGGGCAAGAGGATCGCGGGGGCCCTCACCCCTCCTCTCCTCCTCCCAGCGTGGACGCGGACGCGAGTCGCAGCCGCCGCCGTCGCTCCCCTGCTGGTGAGTGGCCAGGCCCAGGGGACAAGACGGGAACCGGGAGCCCCATGTGCAGGCCCGATGTCCCGGGGGGAGGCGGCGGGCGGGGGGTGCGGACCCCGGGCTCGGGCATCCTGGTGCTGTGCGCCGAACCCGAATGTCCCGCCCTGCGCGGGCCGGGGCTCCCCCAGCTCCGGGCTCCCCGGCTCCGGGTCCGACTCCACGGAGAGAAACCCCGCCGCGCGAGAAGCGCCCAGGGCCGGGCAGCAGGACGCGCGCAGACCCGGCCTCCCCCGCGGGTGCCAGGCCTCAGCCCCGCTGGGGCCCAGCGCCTCTGTCCCGCACGCGTCCCGCAGCCCTGCCCTGCGCGTCGCGGACCCCCCCCCCCCCCCCCCCCCCCCCCCCCCCCCCCCCCCCCGCAGCCTGCAGCAGGCTCCCTGTGTGCTTCGGGGCGAGCGACTTCTCGGGATGTGGTGTTCGAGCTTGGGACCCCGGGGTGGGGTGAAAACATTACGGAGGGCTCTGTCTCGATGGGTTTGGTCTCCCTCATCTTTCCTTCTCCAGCTATACCTTTTCTGGTAGCGGTGGTGCTTCATCTTTAGCCTGCGTGGGAAAGAGCCAAGGTGGGGAAGGTACAAAGACGAGAACGTTTGGTAGAAATCCCGTGCAGAGCCTGGGCTTTGCAGGCAAGGACTTCCGTCCACTCTCAGCTGTATGAGCAGGAGCAAGAAGTTGATGGCCTTCCGGCGACTCAAAACTAGTACTTGCAGCCGCCTGCAGGCGGGGGCTTAATTTGCCTCCCGCCGGTCCTGGGCCTGCCCGCCTGGCAGCACTCGGCCACGTTCTAGACCCCTCCTACTTTCTAAAAAAACAAACAAACAAACAAACAAAAAACCCTAAAAAAAAGAAAAAACGGTAGTTGTACAAACAAGGCTGAAGAAGAGGAGAAAATGAGAGGACCGCAAAAAAGAATCAGCCTCTCTTGTTTTAACCCCGAGGCAATTGCTTCAACTAAACTCTGATTGGGCAGAAGAAATGTTTAGTTCACTTGTGTGGTTTTATGTCTGTTCTTATTATGGTTGCGTCAGTGTTTCCATGAGAGGCTTGAGGGGACAAGGAGATGGCTCAGTGCAATAAGCCCTTGCTTGAGGCTTGGTTCCCTGGGTGCTTGGAGAGTGCTTGCAGGATCATACACGGGTCTGGACAGATCAAATATGGACTGTAGAGGTGTGGTGTGTGTGTGTGTGTGTGTGTGAGGCTGGGGGTCGAGCTAGGTTGATAGCACAAACCTTTGTCAGGTTAGAATCAGGGGTGGGAACAAGCCTGGGGCGGGTTTACCCCCACATAACCTGGGAGTATTGAGGCCTGAGCTGTGTGAGCAGGATTACGGGATTTGGCACTTACTGCTGGTGAGGGGACCCGTTGTCTCTGTATAAGGACAGCAGCGTGTTATAACAAATGCAGTAGACCACGGTCTGAGCCACCTGTTAAACGAGCTCACAGGCCTGAGCCACATGGAAATAAGAATTTTCAAAGACACAAATTTGTTGAAAATAAAGAGCTTATTCTGGAATATAATTCACTTCCTTCACTGATTCCCTGCTAGAAACAAGTAGGATGGGCTGTCCTCTCAGGCGACACTGATGAAGTGTTGTGAACTCCATGTAAAACCAGAACTGTGCGGTTTGAATTTGTTTGTTCTTGTTGCTTAGAAAACAATGTGCTCAGATAAGAATCTTCAGTCTTTTCCTGTTCCTGAGAATATTTAATTGTGTACATAATATGCTGGAAGTTAGCCTTGTACCATTTGGAGAAAAATGGCCTTTTGCCTTGGGCAGCTTTTGCAGTGCTTCATGGAATCTCTGAGACTGGGTGACCTGCCACCAGTTGCCAGGCTTCTCAGTGTCTCAGGTAGGCAGCCCCGGGGGCTGGGACGTCGTGAGGGGCGCTGAGGCGTGGACACAAGGCCGGCCTGGTCTGGAGGTGCAGCAGAGGCTGCACCCTCCCAGAGTCAGTGCAGAGCAGCTGGTGCCCTCGGGCTGGGCCAGGTGTGGTGGTGACCCAGGGCGTGTGCAACCCGCAGAAAACAAGGAGGCAGAGATCATTAGAAAGCAAAGTAACCCGAAGGAATATCACGGGGCCTCTGGATTGGGTGGGGGGTGAATGTATTGGCAGGCTGTAGATTACAACGCACTAAAATTTCACTCTTTAAAAATATTGAAATTGTATGCATTGAAATGGGTGGTGGGGTTATAAGTGCTTTTGAGTTTCTTCGTACTTGCCTGTATTTCTGAACTCATTTCTTTTTTAATCAAGTGTTTACCATAATACTAGCTAGCATGTATTGTATTAGGCACTTATGTATGGGATTTAGTTTTAAAACACTTGGAGGTAAACACTGTTGTAGTGGAAATTCAGAAACTAGGATCAGAGGGCTAACTTTGCCGAGGCCGCAGGCTCTGAATGCTGGAATCAGATCTCGAGTTTGGGCCGGCGGTGGAAGTCTGTGTGCCCCAGTCACTACTGTCTAGTCTCCCATTGTCATTATTTTAATCACAAGGGAAGAGTAGAAAAAGCAATGAAAATCTGTTACGCTTTAAAAATACTAGACTCGTGATTGCTCATGAAATGTCCTCGCCTCCTGTGTCTCCCATCCTACTCTTGTGTCCTTTAGAAGTCTGAGGGCTGCCTATCCCTAGTTGGGAAAGCTCACCTTTCTCGGGGACCAGCTGCACCCCTAGAAGTGTTCACCAAACCCTGGGGGCTTTCCAGTCACACTGGAGTTCCAGGAACCCCATAGGCTCCTGGCGAGGTCATGCTACAAGGGAGGGTTTGTGAAGTCCATGGGCAGAGTATGTGTCCAGAGCTATGTCAGCCTGGGCATTTGTTGCTCTTCTGTTAGGTGAGTGTGATGGGTACGGAGACCAGGTGAAGCGCCAGGCTCCGCCTTACCTGCTTGTGGTGTGGACTGTCAGGGGAGGTCAAGGATTCACCATGGGACAAGAAAAAGAAGAGCTCACAATGCTTATTACTATGAAAACACAGTGATCAACTATGTTTTGGAAGTGCAGTGTACATTGGCAAGACTGGCTGCTTCAGTGGAGATGGAAACATTCAATGCACGTGTTCCTGGGAGAAATATGCTCACCTCTGCGCCCATCCTGTCCTTCCAGGACCCTCACAGCAATGAGGCTTTGGAGGTGCCTCACCCGTCACTGTGGTGGAGCCTATCAGAGATCCTCAGACTCCTGGTCTACCCATAGCACACCCAAAGACAAGGCCTTATTTCTTCATCCAGGAAGAGATTTGTAGAAGGCTGAGGTAAATGATAACCACCTCTTTGCTTAAAAAATAAAATGAAACAAAAACACCAAACTTGTACCGAGGATCACTTTCCAAATTATCATATGTAGACCAGTGTACTAGCCCATGTTTCTTTATGTTTGAACCCTGTGAGAAATTTCTTTCCTGTCTTAGTCCTTATGAGCAACTTGTCTGTCCTACAGATACTGAGAATCCCTATGAACTGGTGGTTTCATTTTCTTGTTTTGCCCACTTCTAGCATATGTAGAGGACTTCTTGGACTTTCTTTTTGAGAGCTAATAACATCATCTTTTATTTCCCATCTGTACTTCCCCTTGAGTCCCAATTTTGTCAACTATCCATATTGTTTTGTTTTCCATTCTTGGTAAAATATATACTTGTTTATTTCTGTTACGTCTGTATAAGTATATATGATAACTTGGGCATACTAATTAATATTAAAATATAACACACCTAAATACCAATTTCATCTCTTTCTGCCTGTCCATGGCATTCGGTGCAGCTTTTGGCTGGCTTCCTCTGACACCCTGCTCCTTCCTCCTAGGTCCATTTTTCTTCATTGTAAATTCAGAAGTTCTTTTATTAAAGATTTTTGATAAATTTTAAAGTGTTTGCACTCCTGAAAACGTCTTTGCGTTCCTCTTGCAAATGAGAGTTTGGCTTGGTGTGCAATTCTATTGCTTGCCTTGCCTGGTAGATTTGTTCTGTTAGGGTTCATGGGGTTGTAATCCTTGTCATCTCTTTCTGAAATGTCCTTCTAGAACATTCTTGAAGGCTGGTTTGGTGTTCATGAGTTTCCTTAGGTGCCCTGTGTGATGGAAATATTTCATTTCTCTGTTGATTTTGAAAGTTTTGTGGGGTTCATCAATCTTGTGGAGGTTGTTTTCTTTTAGGGCTTGAAATACTTTAAGCTCTCCTTGACCTGAGGCTCTGTGTTGAGAAGCCTGCTGCGATTCTGATGGGCTTCCCTTTACAGGTGATTTGCTTCTTTTTTTCTAGTAGCTTTTTTTTTTTTTTTTTTGTCTTTCAGGCTGGCCTTAAGCTCATTTTCTAGCTCAGGCTGGTCTTGAACTCACAGCAATCCTCCTGCCTCAGCCTCCCGAGTGCTGGGATTACAGGCATGCACCACCATGCCCGGCTTCTGGTAGCTTTTTAATATGTTGTTCTTCTGTTGAATTTCTAGACTCTTGACAATTATATGCCTTGGTGTAGATTTTTTTTTAATCATGGCTAGTTGGACTTCTTTTTTTAAGAAATGTATTTAATTTGGGTCTCCAGGGTCTCCCTGAAGATCAGGCTATCTGGAGATCAGGCTCATAGTGGCCCTCCTGTTTACAGCCTCCCAAGTGCTGGGTTTGTAGGTGCATGCCACCACACCCAGTCTTAATTGAAGTTCTTTATGCCTCACTCATTGTGGTCAAATTTTTTTTTTTTTTTTTTTTTTTTTGCGGAACCAGGGATTGAACTCGGGTCCTTGCACTTGCCAGGGAAGCGCTTATCCCACTGAGCCATTTCCTGGGGCCCTGTAGTCAAATTCTTTCCTCACTTGGAAAGTTTTCTTCCATGACTTCTGTGAATAGTTGTTTTTAAGGTCATTTGCAATGTCTCTTCCTTTTTCATTGACTCCAGTCCATCTTAAATTGTTCTTCTTTGTATCATAGACCATTTCTCATGGTCTTTGTTTTTTCTTTCAATGTATTTGGTACAGGGTCTCACAACACAGATCCAACTCATAGTGATCCTCCTGTTTTCAGCTTCCCCAGTACTGGGATCACAGGCATGTGCCACCGTGCCTGGTCTCAGTGGTGGCTCAGTTTACCTGAGGGTGGGGCCAGCATGGCATGTGGTGCCAGGGATCGAACCCTCATCCCTGCACTTGCCAGGAAGGCTCTTAGACTGCTGAGCTATCTCCCCAGCCCAGTCTCTTACTATTTTTAGTCTTTTCTTCTTATGATTACTAACTGTGGTCTTGTCTTGTTATTGTTGTTCTCCTCTTCCTCCTCCTCTTCCTCCTCCTCCTCCTCTTCCTCTGCCTCCTTCTCTTCCTTCTCCTTCTTCCACTTTCCAGGCAGGCATTTATGCTGCTGAGCTATCTCTGTGGCTTGCAGTCCTGTCTTCTGTATCTGATGTGCTGTTCTCACAGTAGCTTCTTCTGCTGCATAGCCTTTCAGTAAAATTTTTAATCTCCTGGACATCTGAGTCTGCTTCATGGATTCCTCTTTTCCCCATGTTGGTGCTCATGGTTTCCATCATTTCCCTAAGCTCCTCTATTTTTTTGTGCTCTAGAGTCACTAAGTGCATCTTCCATTGTGGTTACCATTTGTGTAGCTATCTGAGAATTCCTGATTTGATTTTTTTCCCCTAGAGACTTGTTCACTTGATTTATTGTTACCACTTCAGAGTGTCCAGTGGGCGGCTTTTGCATGGTTCCGCCTCACTGCTCCTTGGGTTTGCCTTTGGTGAGCTGGAAGTCTGGGCTTGATCTTTGTTTAAGCGAGTTTTCATTTTCTTCTCCTTTTTTTAAGTTTAATTTCTGAGTTGATGCTTGTGGATGGCAAGTAGCTTTATTGCTAGTATTCAGAACCTTTACTTAGTAAATGACTACTCAGAAGTAATGAGATGTGTTGTTTTCCAGGTGCAGCTGGCTTTTGGGTTTTGAGTCTGTTGCAGAATCTACCTCTCCATTTTATTGAGGGCGAGAGTTGCTACTTACCTGGCCCAGCCTTGGTTCTTTGGTACTGATCTTTATTATTTTTTTATGACCCTTAGGCAATCTCAATCTTGGTGTAACAGGAAGAACTGATTAGAACAATGGTGCCACCTTAGCTAAAGAGCTAGAATCAGTATCAATAGCATCAAACTCAGCCTAGAAAATGACAAACTGGGGTAGCTATTGATTTTCCACCTTTAACCATATGCACTAGAGTGATGGCTACATAACAATTTATAATGAACCAGAAAATTGTGTGCAGTGAATAAGCCTCAAGGTGGTGATTTTTACTCTTGGAAGAAAATTTAAAAGGGGTTGGAGGAAAAACAAGCAGTTAGAAGCAGAGCTGGAAGACAGAGGAAGAGCATGCAGACGTTGGGAAACTGGTGAAGAAAACAGAAGAGCAGGAGAGGAGGGAGAAATAAGAACAAGAGCAGAGCAGAACAACAACTGACTGGCAACCATGTTCACACTCATGTAAAAGAAACAAAAGAGTGAATGGTTCAGTGCAAGGTGTGCCTGCTGTTCCTGGTAGACACTGTGGCAGACCGAGGCCCAGCCCAAGTTGACCAACCCCAGCGAGCTAGCGGCAGTGGCTTTACGGAGGTGTAGTGGATCACCCCAGTGAGCCTGCACCTTCAGTTTCCCTGGCTGTGAGACTGGAACCGGATTTGCTCTGCCTGCAGCAGCCCTTGTACCTCCTGCTGGCTTGAACTCAGCTCCCTGGCCCTGCTACTGGGCACCACTAGATGGAGCTGGGCTGCAGCTGCTCTGGGTCCTGAGCTCAGGGGTCCCCTCCCCAAGATGACTATTGGCTGCTCTCTCCCGGGGAACATCTGTCCCCATATTGTTCACCGGCCACCCAGTCCACTGCACCCACGTTTTATTCCACTGGTACATTTCTCCATGGAGCCTCTGGGGTTGTCAGTGGTCGCTGCAACTGTAGGTTCTGGCTGCCTTTCCAATCAGTGAGTCTGGGCATAGGGGGAGAATGCCCCCTGCCACCACCTTCTTCTTCCTTAAAGTCTCTCTTTGTTTTTCCCATGGACTTTAATTCTCTTCGTCTCTTTTTTTTTTTTTTTTTTTTTTTTTTTTTTTTTTTTTTTTTTTTTTTTTTTTT
>PVKA01009174.1:0-43292 GCA_004027165.1 Ctenomys sociabilis | reverse complement strand
ACACAAAATTATTTTCCCCAATGCTTGGAAGATGATAATACCATTGTTTTCCTGCATCTGTTCAATTATTTCTTAGAAATTTGATGACAAAAGATTGCCAGTTTATTATAAAATAATATACCTCCTCCCTAATAGCTTTTAGGATTTTCCCACATATATATTTTAACTTTTCTTTTAATCTTTTATTTATTTGGTACAGGTCTCACTATACAGCTCAGACTCTTAGTGATCCTCCTGTCTCAGCTTCCCCAGTGCAGGGATTACCGGCGTGCGCCACGACACCCAGATATGGTGGCTTTCCATTCAGCGAGTCTGGGCATTCCCCCCCTATGCCCAGACTCGCTGAATGGAAATCCTCCGCTCGCCCAGGATTTGGGGCCAGCATGTCATGTGGGGCCAGGGCTGGAACCCAGGTCCTTGTGCTTTCCAGGCAGGTGTTTAGACCACTGAGCTATCTTCCCCAGCCCATCCCAAAATATTTTAGGGTATGTCTACATGTGAAGTTCGAATAAGTTGTGCTACCTAATGAGTGTTTGTGAGATCCTAGCTGAATAGCCTCAGACAAGTTACCTGAATTCTCTGACTTCTCATTTATAAAGTTGAAATAATAATAATATGCACTTGAAGGATAATTGGGAGGTAATGATGCATGAAATAGGTTAGAATAGTCCCTGAATAAGAAAGCACAAAAGAACGGCCAGCTACTGTGAGCACTTCTAAGTTCTGAAGAGTCTCTTGGCTCTCTGCCTCCTGGCTGCCATGGTGGAAACAGCTTTCCCCTGGGCAGGCCCTGCCCCCACCTCGCTGTTGCCGTGAGCCCACCAAGCAGGGGCTGCAATGGGTGTCGATGAGTGCTGGGGCGGACAAAGGGTGCGGACTGCGGTGCTGAGTGCCCCCCCAGGCCTCCCTCGCGCCTTGCTCTGGGCCTTGCTCCGGGCCGCCCTGAGCTGCAGCAGGTGAGGAGAGCTTGACGTGCCCCCAGGGCTGCAGGGTGATCCCGAGTGGCCAGTGGCTTTCACTTAGCCAGAGGGGAGTCTGAATCTACAATAGTTTATTACAAATTTACTGATGGATTTATGTTACCAGCCCTCTGAATTGTTCTCTTATAAGATGACACCTATTTTTGATGCTTATTTTATTCATAAAATGTTGGATTTGAGACCCCCTCAGCCTGATTTACCTTTTGTGTCATTGATAGTCAGGGTTGACTTAGTTGCTCCATCCCTTAATTCTTCTTTCTAAACGGTAAAACTTTCCCAGACAGAAGAATTTGTATTATTCAGAAATATAGAGTAGCTGCTAAAGAATTTTCTTAATAGAGACAGTTTAGGGTCGGGAGATGGCTCAGTGGTGTAAGCACCTGCCCGGCAACTGCAAGGTCCTGAGTTCACACCCACTACAGGGAGACTGTTTAATTGCAGTTGCACGCGGGCTTAAGCGGTCCACGCTTGGGTTCCGAGGGGTGGGAATGGGCGCCTCTTCTGTCATCTCGTACTCGGAGCTGCTGCTCGTTGCCCTCGTGCTGCTGGCCGGGGCCTGCCCATCACGGGTGTGAATCACGCGTGTGCGGTGACGGGCCAGTAGCTGGCCAGGCCTTGCCAAGAGAGCGGGCGCAGGCTCAGTCCCCACGCGGCCGTGTGAGTTATGTCCAGTTATTCCACTTCTACTGCGCTGTCCAAATGAAAAGCCGTGGACGTGGGCAGGCCTGGACGTGGGCAGGGCTGCGCTCCAGCTAAACCTCCCTGCAGCGGGAGGCCACAGAGTGCCAGGCCACCGTCTAGGGAAACAGGCAATAGTAAGGCATCTGCGAGAGGCACTTTAGGTGCTCATTAAAATTAGTGATGAATATTCAAAAAAAAATCCTAGAAAATGCTAAATAGCAATAGTAAGGTACAAAGCTATGAATGAATGGGATCATGGCTGCGAACAGCGCGACGCAGATCAGACTGTGGTTCTGGTGAGCTGGCGGGCAGAAAGCAGAGGACGGGTGCTTCCTTGGTATTTTATTAGTATTTGTATTACTTTGTAATAAAAATGTTTTAAAATAAAATTCTTGGCCTTTTTTTTCTACTTTAGGTAAGGGTCTACAGGGTGTTCAGGGTCTCTCTCACTACTAGATCAGACTCATAGTGCTCCGCCTGTTTGCAGCCTCCCAGGAGCTGGGATTACAGGCACGAGCGCCACCACGCCCTGGCTCAAGGTGCCCCAGGGGGCAGGTCAGCACGGCAGGCCCGGGGACCGAACCCCCAGCCCCTGATCCTGCTTGCAGGCTCTTTAATCCGCTGGGCTATTTGGTCAGCCTGCTATTAGCTAGTGTTTTGTGTAGGGTTTTTGTGAATGCTAACAAATGAAATTATCCTATAATTTTCTTTTTTTCCCTCTTGTCTTTATTTGTTTTATATCAAGTTTATTAGTCTTATTAAATTGGATACCATTCCTTTTTTGTATATATTTTCTTAAACAGTTTCTAAGAGAAAAAAGATATCTGTTCATTAGATATTTGTTATAACTAATTATAAAATTTTCTGAATTTATGTAAGGTATTTGTGTCATTTTGGACAATTTAATTTTATAAATGATTATTGATGAAGTCAATGTTTTTCTGTTTCTTCTTGATTCCATTTTAATTATTTAAGATGATCCACTTATGTGTTCTCTGATTTATTAGCATAAAATTATTTATAATTTTTATGATTATAAATATTGGCTATATCTTTTATTTTTTAATTCTTGGTATTCTTTATTTGTGCAAGATTTTTTTTTTGTAATGAACATAGAGTTGCACTTAGCATTTTCAAATATAAACAATTTATTTCTTATCTGCATGTTTTCATTTTTCTCTTTTTTATTGTTTCCATATTCTTGATATTATGTACAATGCAATGAATAATTGTACTATAATCATGAAAATATTTATAAGTATATTTAAATGCACTGAAATGTATTCGGGCAGATTTGAACATAGCCAGATGTATAATCTTTCTATTCCTAGTATTTGAGCTCATTTAAAAACATTTTTTTGACTTATTACATTGATTCAAAGTTGAAAGCTCCAAATTTACCTCGAAGTACTGCTGCTGTAGGCATGTTGTGTGGGTTTTAATATGTGATGCTTTCATATCACTGAGTTCTAAATGTTTTTTACTCTGATACTTCCTTTAAAGCCTCTGGATTTCAGGGCCAGCCAAATTGCTCAGCTACTAAATTAATCACTACTATTATAGACTATTGGACTATATTGGATTACTCTTCTGAATTCCTGCACCTACAATATATGAATGGCAATGGAATACACACCTCTGACAAAAGTAAACAAAAAGGGGATATAAATGGACCATTTTGTAGTGGAAAAAAAATATATATGTATATACAAAATAGTATAAATATTTAGCTATTTTCTCTTAGTTCAATGAGAAGAAGGTTTTGATCTAGTAGTGTTTAGAAAAGACATGTCTACATCTTGTACCAGGAACAACTACTACAAAGACAATAATATGCAATGTATAATTATTGTAACTATCCTACTAACCTGTTTTGAAACTATCTCATTGCTACTTCTTTCTCAATAAAATTATTATAATATATATTAAAAACAACCACAAATTGCTCAGTGGCAAACAGTTGTAAGGGCCGGGCACACCGAGACAGCAATTGAGGCTGGGCGTGGTGGCACGCGCCTGTAATCCCAGCTCTTGGGAGGCTGTAAACAGGTGGATCACTACGAGTCCTATCGAGTAGTGAGACCCTGAACAGCCTGTAGATCCTGCCTTAAAAAAAAAAAAAATCATATGGATTTAAAAAAAAATTCAATTGTCAGCTTTAAAAAACTTTTTAACTTTGTTTAAATTATTATTGATTTCTAATTTTCATAATCTAGTTAGACTATGAAAAGCATGGCTTGTATGATAGCAGTTTTTCATTAGGACTTCCTTTGTGCCCATCTATCGAAAGAAAATGTCCAACCATTTTGTGTGTGAATTAAAAGGCAAATAATTCCCTACTTGACCAGTGCAAAATCTTGAATCACTGTAATAGGCCAGATCCACTAGGTTCTTCACACCCCTCACACCTTTCCTGATTTCTTTGTTAGCTTTTTGAGTTCCTCTCAGTTTCTGAGAAATAGTAGCATCTACTCTGTGACTTTTTTTCTCCTTGTGATCCCTTAAGTGCTTATGCAAATTCATTATTATTTCTTGGTGAATTGCCTTTATGGTGTTATATGCTATCCTTTTTTATTTTCTCTTAGTGATTTTGTCCAATTTCTGTTTTGTCTAATACTACCAGTGCTATACCTGCTTCCTCTTACTTAATACTTTCCTTATCTGCCTTTGTCTTTTTATATTTATCTTTACGATTTTGCTTTAAATATGTATCATAGAAATAGAACTTTTTAAAAATGTATTTAGTACAGGGTCTCCGGGGTCTCACTACACAGATCGGACTTGTAGTGATTCTCCTGTTTTCAATGTCCCAAGCGCTGGGATTACAGGCATATGAAACCATGCCCAGTCTCAATTGCATGTCTCAGTGTGCTGTGGGGGTGGGGCCGGCACAATGCTGGGGTGGGGATCGAACCCTGGTCTGTGTGTCTGTCTAAGCAGGCACTTTAATCCTCTGAGCTAGCTGGCCAGCCTGAAATAGAACTTTTGTATAGTCTGATTTTTAAATTTTTAACCTGAAAGTCTTTTTAATAATAGAATTTAAACTTTTATACACATGCACTTGACCCATTTTTTTTTTTTTAATTGTACTTTAGTGCAGAGCTTACAGGGTCTCACTACACATATTGGACTCATAGTGATCCTTCTGTTTTCAGGCTCCCAAGTGCTGGGATTACAGGCATGTGTCACCATGCCCAGTCTCACTTGACCCATTTTCTATCGTGTTTATTTTTATTTATCATGTTTTGTTGCTTTTCTCTTATTTTTTGGATACATTGAGTTTTTTTCATATCTTATTTTTTAGTCACCTGCTTTGAATGGCATAAATTCTTTTTATATTCTTTAATAGTTAAACCATGTTCACATCTTTAGCATGCCTATTTAACAATGCACAATCAATTTCTCTATTTTCTTCTAAATAATTCAGTGGTCTTAGATCACTTTAAATCTCATCTGTCCCTCTTCTCACTGTGGTCTGGTGGCTAAGTGTATAGTTTGGTGCACACTCTGGGCATAGTGTCGCAACTCCTCTAGTCATTAATTTCTTCCTATTGTTAAAATTTAACTTAGTGGCTTTGTATTTCTAAATTGCTTCTTGCCTCTTCTTTATAATGCTATTTTTTTTTTTTTTTCTAGAGGTCTAGACCTATCATGTTTTCACTGTTTTGGGTGTTTTTTTGTCCTGTTTTAAAATGTCTTTATTTCATGTCACCCTGAAGAGATAATTTAGCGAAGTACAGACCTGTAGGTAGATAGTGTCCCTCAGCAGCTGCGCTCTAGTCTCAGCTGTTCCTTACGAGAAATCATTCCGGTTGGTCATTTTTGTTTTAGGGAATCCATGTTCTCTCTTGGAGACTTTTGAGATTTATTTAGTCTCACAGAATTTTCTCGTGTGTCCAACTGCAATCTACTTTTGTGTGTCCTCCTTGGAACTCAGTGTCCTTCAACCTGAAGACCCAGGTCTCTTCATATTTATAGCTTCTCAGTTGTTTTCTTTATCTGTTTATTTTACAGTGATTACTTTAAAGTCACTGTGGAGTGTGACTGTGCTCTGTATGGGGCAGGAGAGAGCAGCAGGGGCAGAGAGCAGCAGGAATGTCAGGAGAGACAAAGTCCTGGCCTCGCGCTGAGCTCCCACGCTCTGACTGCCCGAGTGCAGCACCCACTGTCAGGAGGGTGGGGCTTTCTTGTTTTATTCCCTAAGGAGAGTTCTCTTTCACACTGTTACCTCTTTATACCCGTTTCCAGTCTCTTCTTCAGTTTTAACTCCACATATTAATGTTTATCTGTACATAGTTTGCTATTCAGTTCACCCATTGTATTTTTTAAATTTACTTTTTAGAATTTCTGTGTGGTACTTCCTATCTATGTGTTGATTTAATACAATCTTTTGCATTATTATTTCTAGACTTTTATATTTATTTCAATATCTTTTTTTTCTTTTTTGCGGAACCAGGGATTGAACTCAGGCCCTTGCACTTGCCAGGCAAGCGCTTATTCTACTAAGCTTAAATGTACTTTTAGATTTTTACCCTTCTTGACTTTTTAATAATGATTTATTTTGTTTTACGCATTCATCAGCTGTTTTCTGTTAAAATCCTAGACCCATGTGGCATTGCCTTCCTGTAACCCTAGCACTCAGAAAGCTGAGGCAGGAAGATTGCTGTAAATCTGAGGCCACCCTGGACTACATTACGTAGTGAGATCCTATCTCAAAAACACCCCCCCCCCAATCTTAAGGAGTTTAGATTTAGCACATCCTTATGAAGTAATTTCCATTTACTTCAGCCAGTCTCCACTGCTGCCTGGCTGTACTGTTAATTTCGTGGCACTCTAGTGACCTGGAAATGTGCGCTGAGTCCTTGCTCTTGCATGTGAGGCACAGCTGGGTTTCGTATTCTTCATAGGCTCTCGTGCTCTGCTGTCTGCCCAGCAAACCATAAGCTCCTTTGCTTGAAAGTGACGCCCCTGTGGGCCAGTCTCACTTAAAGCTGGGCCCTTTGTTCTCTCCACTGACGGCTCCTCCTCCGCCTGGAGTCCTCTCGCTGCCAGCCCTGCCCTTCAGGCCACTCCCTGCTCTGGGTCTGCCCACCAGTGCCACGGCTTCACTTGCCCCTTCTCGGCGGGCACACGGAAGCTTCCAGGTCTTCGGTCGTGTTGCCATTACATTGTTGTTCGTCGTTTTGAAGTGTGTGGATTAATTGGGAGGGGTGATTCTTGGGTCAGCTCCATCCATCATATTGACCAAGGTTTTTAACGATTAAAAGTTTATTTTTTTTTCTTGAGTGTAAAGTACAATCTAAGTACATAAATCCATGTGCATTAGTTTGTGGATGTAAGACATGCTCCTCCTGAGCCAGTTGCCAGTGTAACCATCACAGAAGATGCCTGAGCAGGCCGCCAACACCGGCGTCCCAAGGGCCTGCCTCTTCCTGTGGGGTCTCGCCGGCTGTCTGGCCTGGTATTCTCAGACTAGAAGTGATCTGAATTGCCCAAGTGTGCTGCTCCTGAAGTACTATCTTTTAGACTGAAAGGTTAAAATCTTCACGGGAAGGCTGCAGAGCAGCCTCATCTCACCCGTGTGCACAGCCCACCATCTGAGTTGCCAGGAGAGAGCGCCTGTGCAGGTTTTTCCTGTGGTGTTAGGGTGATGGTGACTTCTGCCTGTAGGCGTGGGTGGTCACTGTGTCTTCACAGTGAAGACACAAAGGGCTTCTCTTTGAAATGTGGATTCTTTCCTTGGGGCTGGCCCCATCCCTGGAAATGTGGATAAACATCAGCAGAGCCTCTTTGTAATATTTAAGACACTCTGTGCAGACATCTTCCTTTTTCTCTCCCGCCAAACCTGTGTGCTGGACCGTTGCAGGAACCCAAGCCAGTGGGCAGCCTCGGCCTTGTCCTCAGTCGATCCTGGTGATGGAAAGGAAACAGACCCGGGTAGCAAGCAGACCGGTCTCCAGTGCAAGCTTGGCCACCCGTTAGGTGTGTGGCTTTGGCAAGCGATTTAACACCTTGGAGGCTGAGTTCCTTTTCTACAGAGCAGCAATAACTACTTCAGAAGGTGGATTTGAACCGAGCTAACGGAGAAGTCGTCCGGTGCTTGGCGTGTTAGTGCTCACCAGCGGCCCTGTCCCCCATTACCGATTCTCTCCCCATCCGATTCTTTCAAAGCAGGATTGTGCTTCTGAAGGTCTAATCTGAGGGGCTTCTGGGGGGAGGCTGTGGCTATAGGTTTTAGTGACTTCATCACTGGGACACACTGCCCAAGACCCACAGCTGTACGAAAGAAAGGTTTGTTTTTGCTCACAGCTTGCAGATGGCTCAGCCCCTTGTCAGCTGGCTCCCAAGCAGGACAGCACGGCAGAGGAGGGTTGGCTGTGGTGCAGGGGACAGGCAGCAGGAGGGACCCTTCCGGGCCGCACCCCAGCGACCCGCAGCTCCTCCCTGGCAGCTTCTCCTTACGCTATAAACGCATCGGAAGCCTTATTATGCTCCTGTCCTAGTTACTTTATGCCCGTTGCTGGGGCAGAATCCCTGACACTCAGAGTGAGGGAGGGAAAGGGTTATGCAGCTCACAGTTTGTGGGGGTTCCAGTCCATCCTCGGCTGGCTCCAGAGCAAGTGGCAGCAGGTCACGGCAGCCGAAAACAGCGGAGAGCGGAGGAGGAGCGGCCGCTGCGGCGTCCACGAAGCCTCTCTTCCTACGCTGAGAGCTGGCTGCCAAGAGTGGCGCTCCGCGGTGCAGACCTTAGCTCCTCCCACGTGCTGCGGCTGCGAAGGCTGCAAAGACCAGGGCCCTCCGAAGCCTGGGACTCCCCGGGGGGGGGGGGGCAGGGCGGCCGCGAAGCCGTCCTCAACTCCCCCATACAAGCTTTTTGTGCTGAGTCACTCTGGGGCGGTGCCCGGCCCTCAGTGGAACCAGTCGCACCCCAGGGAGGGTCCAGTGGCGCTCTAGGGTGGACCCAGTCACACCCTGCGGGGTGGCGGGGGCAGTGCCGGAACCGCCAGAGCTGATTCAGCCAAATGGACATAATCTATCCTCTGTCACGGCTCTGGAGCCAGTCCCCTCCCCGAGGTGCCCCCTGTGTGCACGTGAGGATCTGGGGCGAGGTCTAGAAGCAATCTCCTTACATCTCTTGGTACGCTCCTCTTCCTGGGAGTCACTTTAGATTCCTGTGGGGTGCGTTTCTCTAAGGCTGTTGTCCTGCCACTTAGGAGCGCTCCCCAACCATCGCATGATCGATCTTTCTGTAAAACCACTGTTACATAAGCTGGGCGTGGTGGCGCATGCCTGTAATCCCAGCACTCGGGAGGCTGAGGCAGGAGGATTGTTGTGAGTTCGAGACCAGCCTGAGCTACAAAGTGAGCTTAAGGCCAGCCTGAACTGCATGGTGAGACCCTGTCTCAAAAAGACAAAAACAAAACAAAACAAAACAAAAAAATCACTGTTACTTAAGAATCACACTCCTTTTAGCCTGAAATACCTCTTCGCTTTCTTTGGTGGTACTTCTGCCCTGGAAGGAGAAACAACCTGCATTTCATTGTAAAAGAGAACATTTAAATGCAAGGGCCAGGGGCTAGGGAGTTGGGGAGGTGTAAATATCACCACTTCTTGCGCTGGGTTTCTCTGGGAGGGGTCAGTCAAGGCCCTGAGCCACATGGGAGGAGTAGGGGTTGTAGAGCTGCCTACAAGAGCCCGTTGCCATCCAAGCAAGAGCTGGATGCGTTCCCACCACTCCCAGGGTCCGTGTTGCTGAGCTTCACAAGTCATTTGTCTGGGACCTGTGATACTGGTGTTTGTCTCAGAACGGGCTGAGTTTTGCAAAGCAGCCTCATCCAGAGTGATGTGATGATAGCTCTGACTGTTCTTTGGGAGAGGAAAAGGGAATTATGCAAACGGGACATAACGGGAGTTATGGCTGGACCTCCATATCAGTATCCATGGCTCGGAGAACAAAAATAGCTTTTCCATTGCAGGCTAAGCCAGTAGTTTCATAGAAATAGCACTGAGAATTTAATTTAAAACAGCCATGACCCAGAAATTCAGAGACAGGCCTGAGACGTTGGCCTGTTATCATCACTTTGAACATTTTTCCTCATCTTGTAGCAACTCATATTCAGGGCCAAATCAGAGGGCTTGGAAGATGGTAATTGATGTTTTTGTTGGCCCTGGCTTAGCATTAACACAAACAGAGAGAAATATTTTAGTCTCAAATCTTTACACCCAAGAACCTCCCTTAGTGCGGCTCCAGGCCTGTGGCTCGTTTATGGTGTGCAGCAGAAACTTCTAACGTCTGCCAGGATCCCCCTGCCCCTGCTGGCCATGGCCTCTGGAGGTGCTCACCTGGGGACACTCTAAGGACTATATTGGAGGCCAGGAGCCCCCGATTTTCAGAAAAATTATGTTGTAAAAAAGTATCAGGGTTTCCTGGGAATTGGATGACAATGTCAGGAGCTTCCAATTGTAAGGCGGCTCTGACTTGCCTGGATCAGTGTTTTCCTGCAATAAGAAAATAAGTTATTTTGGGCTTCGGAAGTTGTCCTCCTTATCAGTCATCTTTGTCTGTAAACTGCAGGAGAGAATAGCTGTGTGGGCTTAGGCGGCTCTGAATGGCCTGCATGGCAGATCTGCCGCTTCGCCCACACTGTCCCCCTCCGGCCAGCTGTTCCTACTTAGCTGCTCACATGTGCCCATGCTTCTGGGTCCACGTGCCTGTGGCTCTGCGCTGGGCCGGTCCGCATGGCTGCTTGTGGTCCATCTGGCTAGAGGGAGCACCTCCCGGGGGTCAGAAGGGCCCTGCAGTGCTGGGGCTGTGTGCAGCGCACGCTGCCTAAAGCTGGCCAACTTGCCCACCTGAGATGTGTGCTGGTACTTGTTCTGGTTTGTGGGGCTGCCTGCTCCCCCGGTTCCCCTGCAGCCCTTAACCCCTTTCCTTCCCGTGTGTTTTTGGCTTTCTTGTTTCTGATGTTACCTTATTTGGACTTGACTGCTGGGTGATATCTTCTCTCTCTCTCTCCCTCTCTCTCTCTCTCTCTCTCTCTCCCTCTGTCCCTCTGTGTCTGTTTCTGGCTCTTGTCTGTGTCTGTGTTTGTGTCTGCATCTCTCTCTCTCTCTCTCTCTCTCTCTCTCTCTCTCTCTCATGTTGAGGCAGGCTCTTACCATGTAGTCCAGGCTGGCCTTGAGCTTGCCGTGCAGCCCATGCTGTTCTCAAGTGCATGTGATCCTCCTGCCTCAGCCTCCACCTGGGTGCTGGGCTTGCAGGTCTGTGCCCGGCGCCCAGCTCCTTACTTTCCTCAGCACTGCCTGCCCTGTGGGGCTCATGCATTCAGCCACCACCTACTGAGCACCTACTTGGGCGCCTGCTTCCAGTTGTTACCTTTGTGTTTAGTCTCCTGTTGATTTTTTTTCCCCTGAAATTCCATTGCATTTAGGGTCAAATGAAACTCATTAACATGAGGCTTAGGACCTTCCTTACCTGCCTGCCTCCCCCTTTTCACGGTGTTTGGCCTGGCCCAGCTGTGCACATCCACCTGCCCACCAGGCGGTCCTCCCTGCCTTTCACACTCTCATGCCTGGTCATTCTTTCTTTTAAAATTTATGTATTTGGTACAGGGTCTCACTATGCAGCTTGGACTTGTAGTGATTCTCCTGTTTCAGCCTCCCCAATTCTGCGATGATAGGTATGTGCCACCATGCTCGGTTTCATTGCCCTGAAGGGTTCAGGGTGGGGCCAGCATGGCATGTGGTACCAAGGATCGAATCCTGGTTCTTGTGCTTGCCAGGCAGGTGCTTAGACCACCGAGCTATCTCCCTAGCCTCTTGTGCCTTTGAGATTCAGTTTAGCGGCAGCTTGAGTCCCCACTGCAGTTGTGAACATTAATCACCCTCACTGCATTTATCCCGATCAGCCCTACAAGTGTGAGGCGGCACCAGCCTGCAGCCAGCCAGCTCTGTTATGTCCACAGCGTTGGAGGACAGCCCTGGGAGACAAAGGCCCTGACTCTGTGGAATGTGACTGTTTTTATGTGCAGCAGGATGTATTAGGAATCCTTAGTTATCATCATGAATGTGTGCATTCGGGAGAGAATTAGTACACACACACACACACACACACACACACACACATACAGTGACCATGCACACTGAGACCCAGATCTCTATGGGAATCTTCAAATTTTACCAGAATATTTACAAAGTATACAATAGTATTTAATGAATTTCTGTGGAGCAAAAAATGCACATAAACTATGGAAAATATATTCAGAAGAAAGGCGTAAGGTGGTCTTGCTCTGTTGTAACTGCTGTAGGAAAAATATGGGTCTGGGAAATAAGATGAGAGTTACATTGATAATTCTCAGCTGTGTTTTGGAGAGTGAATCATTAGACCTGTCTGGGCTTCTAGGGCTTCCTCTGTCAAATGAAATGCTACATAGTAGTTTACTGCCTGTCGGACATTCAAGTTTTCTTCACTGTTAGGCCTAATACAGATGATGGGTGAGTTTGGGGCTGTCCTTTTGGCCTCATCATGAAGTATGAGGCACCAGCAGAGCAGCAGAGCTAGGACAGAGAGAGACCAGCACTGCCTGCAGTGGGAGCAGCCAGGTTGCGGAGCTGAGCCAGAGCAGAGGCAGGCCAGGAGTCGGCGTACCAGGCCGGCCTGAGGCCCGGGGACGTGTGAGAGGGCTGGGCCGTGATCCCTGGGATTGCGCTGACGAACTTTTGTTCTCGGCTCCAACTGACACTGGTTATCTGACGGATGGGTAGGAAGAGAGTTCACACTCACTGCCCAGGGCATGGCCCGGAACCTGGGCAGGAGGAGGAAGAGGCCAATCCTGCTAAGCGAGAATGAGATGAACTCGTGAGGCAGGGAGGCCTCCATCCCTTGGAGAGACGGTGCGGGGGCTGGCTAAATCTTCAGCAAGTGTGTCACATTAAGAATTCCTGACTTCTGAAACCTGGGCCAGATGGTGCTAAGACTGGGACTCACGGTTGGTCCAGGTGAGCATGCATAATCTTGTGGCCTTTGCTGGGTCTTGGCACACAGTGCCAACCCAGGGTCTGAGGAAACTTCTAGGCTTTGAGCGTCCCCTGAAAGTAGAGCTGCCTGAATTGGCTCTGGGTACCAGGATGTGACCCAATGAAGGCCTGTCTAGGACACTTTGCAATTTGTAAAAGCAGCAGGCTTATTCCCTCCTTGTTTTCCTGCTCTATGCTGAGCTGGGAAAGCCACCAGGAATGGGTCTGGTGGGTTCCCATCCGTGCTCCCCGAATTGGTTTCCTTCCACACTTCTCTCTGTGGGAGCCCTGGGGGCAAATGTAACCTGGACACCTCCTCTCAGGCCGGCCCCTTACCCTGGCTTTCTCAGGAGCCTCAGGCTTCACCCCAAGTGCCTGCTTCTTTCTTTGTTTCTTTCTTTTCCCCTTTCATTTTTTCCTTGTTGTCTCCCCTTTCTCAATTCTTTACTCCACTAAATACTGCAATATTTCTTACTGTGTGGTGCTTTCATTTTCAGATACTTTGCACTCCTGGTATCCTGCTGAATAAGCATGGGGGTGGCTTGTAAGCTCAGTATATGCACAAGGAGAGACTCAGAGGGCCCGTGATGCACTGAATTTATTGGCAGGCCTCTGGGGTCAGGACCTAAGTTTTCGGATGTCTCTCCCAGCCTCTGTCCTGAGATCACATTGCATTGAGTCACAAAGACCATCCAGCCCTTCCCTCTGTGTGGTCACTGTACCGAAACAATGTGCTTGGGAAGCGTCCCAGGCCTCTAGAGACACAGTCTGAGACCTACCGCGCTGCCATCTCCTAATGAGAGGAGCAAAGCAGAAGCAAAGGCTAGTGCTGCAGTTTTCAAATAATCCTTTCAAGTCTGTCACCTCCTATGAACTCCCCAGAGAGCCCTGGGGTGGGAGAGCCCACAGAGGCCTCACTTTGCACCAGGAACAGGTGAGTCCGGGACAGAGGGGCAGAGGAGGTCTTGATTGGCAAGCCTTCCTGTGGCCTCGCTTTCTGGAGACCAGGAAGAGGGAGTGAGCTGTTTCCATCAGGTGTTGAAGGCCCTGGGGCTCTGGGCTTGGTAGAGGCACTCTGTTTGGAGACGGGGTCTAGGCGGGCGGAGGGGCAGGCTCTGGACCTTCAAAGCAGGCCAGCTCTGGCTGAGCAGGTTGGGAGAACAGAAATCTGGAAGGAAGGAAGAGGGCCGGGTGGGCGGTCGCCTGTGAAGACAGGGCCGCTTCCTGGGGAGCAAAGGGGCCAGGAGCCGATGGAGGCTCCAGCTGGTTCTGAAGCTCTGAGATCTCAGGGGGTAGCTGCTTCTGAGCAGGAGCCACAAGCACCTCTTGAATGCAACCTCCAGCATGTTTAGCTTTTTCTGATGAGGAAAATGTATGGCTGCCACTCTGCATTGATGGGTTTCCTCTTCGATGGATTTAAACACAAACCACGAACTGGAAATATGTGGGGAAAGCTGCGCCTGTCGTGGACGGCACAGACCTTCCTGTGTCTCTGCAGCACAGAGGCCGCTCCCGACATTGATGGCGGGCTGTACGTGGTCTGCTGATGCCTGACGGCGCAGGAGGGCACGTGTAGGCTCTGTGCGGGCTCTGTGTCACTGCCCACAGCGGCGGCAGACCCGCGGATCTCGCCGTCTGGAATCCGTCCCCCGGGCGCTGAGGAACAGCTCCTGTAGTGTGTGTGGCCACTCCTAGGAATGCACGCAGCTGGCCTGGTTGCTTCACCCGTGGGAAGCTGCGGCCCAGCTTCCAAACAAAAGCAGCGTTGGCGTGAGCACTGGGCCTTTTATTTTATCGTTAAAGGCCGGAAAATCCACATGCAGGCATTCAGCTTCACTCCTTCTAGTTAATCCTCCAAGCGGAGATTTCTGCGGCCGGCATTTGCCAAGGCAGCGGGGAAGCTGTCTCCCAGATCTGGGAAGACCCCTGTGTTCTGGGGCGTGTGTCCCCAGCTGTACTTCCAGGTGTGGGGCAGGAGGGGTTTCCTGAGTAAAGTGGCTGTGGGCAGGAGGCTGGGCCCTAAGCTCCTGGTGCTCAGGTTCATGATTCTGTCTGCAGGCTTCACTTCCGTCCACAGCCTGTTCTGAGGCACAGAATGACACCTCTCAGCCTCGTCCCCGCCCTTCTGGTGGGCTTATCAGGCCCCACTGTCCTCAGTCCCTGTAAATTGGGCCTAGCAAGCCAAGCAGAGCTGATTGGTGACAGGCTTGGCCTTGTTTCCTCCCCTCTTCCTAAGCAGACCTCCCCCAACTCCAGTTGGTAAGGTGCCACCCACCAGCTTCGGAGGTCACCAAGGGCTGCCTGGCCATCCATTGCCCCGCCAGGTGCCCTCCTGCTGGGACGCTCCTTGCCTTTCCGCCCAGAAGCAGCTGTCTGTCCTGCACGTGCTCGGCTTACTTCTCACTTCCCCGGGTGTCTGTCAGGAGCTCTGGGGTGAATCCTACCTTGGCTGGCATTAGGATTCTTTCCCAGATCTTTCCAGGCCCCTGGAACAGGGGATCCAAGCAGAATAGGACCCTGCCAGTCTCTGTCCTGAGTGAAGCCCTGGGGAGAGGCTCAGCCTGCTGTGACGGGCCATCAGGAGCTCCCGCCCGGCTTCCTGGTGGTCACTGACTGTATCTACCCTGACTTTATCATCCCATGCCTGTTCTGTTTCCACCAGGAACTCTGGGTTCTGACATTTGGGAACCATGCCCTGTGCCCGTGGCTGCAGGCCCCACTTCTCTGGTTCCTTATTGCCTCAGAGCAGCCACTGCAAATCACACAGGGCTTCATCTGTGGGAGAGTGGATGGGTGAGCAAAATGTGGACTAACTGTACAGTGGGACATTGTGCAGTCTCCAGAAAGGATGAGATTCCAGCATGCGCTTCCACGTGGATGAGCCTTGAAGGCCATGCTGAGGGAAGTAGGCCAGACACGGGACACATGCTGTAGGGTTGTCCTGGGAGGAACTCAGGGCGGCCAGGTTCGCAGAGACAGTGGGTGGGCTGGTGCAGTAGGGGCTGGAGAGCGGGCTGGGGCTGCTGTTGTGTGGCCGCAGAGGACCGTTCAGGAAGGTGAGGTCCTGCTGTGATGGTCACGCAGCAGCGTGAGTGTGCTCAGTACCACTGAAACACACATGCGCCTGTGCTCAGGGCGGTGATGGCGAGCCCTTCAGAGCTCGCAAGGGTTCAGGTGGCCTGCTGTGGCACGTGTGCGATGCACTCTGACGCAGAGGCTCGACCCGGCTTCGTGTTCTCCTGGTGCTGGGGCTGCACTGGCTGGTGGGTCCTCTCCGGGCGTCTTGCACACCTGCAGTTTGGTGGCCGTGGGACTGGGATTGTAGGGAGCCTGCCTGGCTGGACTGCAGGAGGAGGCCTGGCCTGGCTTCTTCCCGTGCTGCTGGGGGGGCACAGAGCAGGGCGTGTGCATCACAGGGGGGGGGGGGGGGGGGGGGGGGGGGGGGTGCGATCCCTTGAGTTGTTCTCACCAACACTGCTTCTGCCATGTTGAGCCTGTCAGGGCAGCCTCAGGGCTCACCAGATCCAAGGCCAGGGACCAGAACCCTGCTTCTGATGGAGGAGAGGCAAGACGGCCTGTCAGAAGAGCAGGGTTGGAAACAGCCTTGACACCCTTTCTCCTGAGAACCCCAGCCTGGAGTGTGACTGCAGGGGCCCTAGAGTTTAGGTGGGAAGGGGTTTTCGAGGCCTGCACTTTCCTGAAGCCACCTTTGTGGAAGGCTGAGCCCTCTTCAGGCGTGAAGTTTGGAGGGGCCTGGCAACCTCCAGCTAGCAGGGACTTATGCTACGCTCACAGAGCCAGAGAGGCAGAGCAGGAGCAGAGCAGCCCACAGCTGGCCTGGCTCCCAGGCCTGAGGGGGACACCTGTGCGGGCTCTGAGTTGTGGAAGAGGAGGATGCTGGTAGGCATAGTGAGGGAGCGAGCAGAGCCGGGGCAAGGGTGTCCAGCTGGCACCCTGGGTAGGGAGGCCCTCGCTTTGCTGGGCCGGATCCACCAACTACATGTAGGGGTCCCTGGCCTCAGAACAGGCTTCTGGTAAGGCTAGAACATGCAGGCCCCAGAGTCCACAGGAGGGAGGTCTGGGAACCCACAGTCACACAGCTCAGCTGGAGAGGCAGAGATCTGAAATACAAGTTAAGGTTCAGAGGGCAAATCCAGTGGGCACCCCAGCTACTGTGCCCACCACATGCTTCCAGCGAGACTTGGCTAATGTGCAAAATTCTTTTAATGCCATTGGTGGCCTCAAGATGCAGCATAATAAGGACTTAGAGACATAAACATTGTCTTCTGTGCTGATATCTGCGCTTGAGACTGGGATGTTAAGTAAATGCCAAGTTAAAAAAAATAATAACTGGTTTGTAAATAGCACCTTCATTTTAAAAAATCCCTAGTTTTGTGAATGCTCAGGTCATTGCCAGTTCGTACATGTGTGTGTCTGTGGGGTGGCCGTGAGGAGAGAAGGAAGCAAGCTCTTGTTCCTTTGGTGTGGCAGCTCCTGCCTGCATCCACAGGGCTGTGGTCACCAACAGGCAGGCCCAGTGCATAATGTGTGTGACACGAGGGCATCACACATCTCCAACCGCTTCTGAGCTGTGCTTGCAGCTTGCGGCCCGTTTGGACAGCCAGTGAGGACAGCTGCTGTCATGGTAATCGACTGAGGGACATTGTGTCTGCCCTGAGTTGAGTGAGGTCACGTAGGACAGGCTCTTTCACACCGCTGTGGACCGGCACATGACCCACTTCCACACAATTCAGTCCCGAGCGCCAGGCTTGCTGCCTGTGGCTGCCCAAGCAGATGCTGCCCACCGCCCCCAAGGCCTTCCCCTGTGAGCCCAGGGCAGTGGTGCCGCCCACTTGCAGCCTCCCAGTGCACTTGAGTGGAGAAGGACAGTGTCTCTTACTTTTCATTGTTGTTTTGTTTCCTTTGGCCTTCTCTGCAAAGGTCAGGAATTGCCAGTCAGGGCCGTGTGTTGTCTCCGCTACCATCTTACAGGTTCAATATGTGTAAGAACCTTACTTAGGCTTAGTCCAGCTGGGCTGCAAAAATAAAAAACCCTAGACCGGGAAGTTCATGGATCTGAAGCCCGGGGTCCCAAGCCCAGGGCAAGGGCTGGCTTCGCCCCATAAATGAGTCCTCTCTGTGTGCTTCCTCTCACAGTAGAAGTGGTCAGCAGGCTCCTGTGTCATAAGGACACGAGCCCATCTGAGGAGTCCTTGGGCCTGACCACCTCTTAGTACCATCGCAGTGGCGACAGAGTCTGAGCCTGGGGGTTTGTGTGGAGGAGATGCGCCTCCAGACCGTGACAGTAGCTCGTGGTGCCTTGCTCCACACCCGAGGGCCGGGAGGCGTGGAGGCCAAGTGACTTGTTCCACGTCATACAGCGCCACTGCTGCTTCCCACTCTGCCTCCGCTCGTCAGGCCTCCCGCCTTGTGTCTCCTTGGTGCTCCACGCTTCTGTAGCCGTCCCTG
This sequence comes from Ctenomys sociabilis, assembly GCA_004027165.1. Lineage (NCBI taxonomy): Eukaryota > Metazoa > Chordata > Mammalia > Rodentia > Ctenomyidae > Ctenomys > Ctenomys sociabilis. Next base: position 25,146 of record PVKA01009174.1, on the reverse strand, counting down.
ACTGAATGAGGTGGGGGGTGCTGCAGGGCTTTGCACTGCAACATTTGACCAGTGTTCTTCAAAGCCCAGCACCCGAGATAGCGTCTTGGCGACCTCGGGCTAGTGGTGGTCTGTTGCAGTCTGAATGCAGCCTGCGGAGCCTTGCAGGGGAATCACACGTGGGGCACTCAGTGCCCTTCTGCTTAGCCACCTGCCTCCTCTCAGGACACTAAACAGGATCACAGAGTAATTAAGATCAATTGACCAGTTTTCATAGCATAGGGATTGGCTTCAGGCCTGCTCCCCCAGTAGATAAGTCTGGAGAGAGACACCCTCTTGGTGCTCTAGACTTCCAAGCCTTGCTGCCCACCGATGGGGGACCCCGGCCTGCTGGGGGCAGGGCAGAGGTTTGTGTGTTTCGGAGGTGGGGCCTGAATCAAGCCCCCTTGGCTCTCCCTCTCCCCATCACTTTTGTGCTTTCCTTGGAGAATTCAGAACCCAAGTCCCGGAGCCACGGCCTGGCAGCCCCAGGCCTCCGAGGAGACGATGCCCTTTGGGTGTCCCCGAGGAGCCCACAGGACACCAGGGCAGGCGTGAAAGCGGGAGGGCCAGGGCAGGCTGAGTTCTCTGGGCGGTGGGAAGCCCTGGCTCATGTTTTGTGCTGCTGCTGAAATGGGAAGGCGGGCGGGGTCTGAAGAGGCAGCGTTATGAGGGCCACCACCAGCCGGGTCTGGGCCTGAGACACCAGGGGGCTGCGGCTGCCCTTTGCTTCCGCTCTAGTCACTGCCCTCCTCCGCTGGCCTCATCGTGAAGCCCCGTGTCTCCCTGGCCCTGCACCCCTTCAGGACCCCAAGAAGCTCCTTCCTGGCCTGGGGTCTGTCTCCAGGTTGGACCCAGCCCTCCCGGTTTCTTTTCCCTCCCCTCTCCCCCACTCCACCGTTCCCCTCCCGCTGCTGTAATTGCCCTCCCCCGCACTTTGGGTTCCCTGTGGCTTTTCCCTCTCCCCTCTGCACTCACGACCCAAGCCCAGTTTCTCGCCCCTGCCTGCCTTACATGTCCGGCTTTTCTTAGCTGCTTCCACTTGGAGGCACCTCAGACACAACCAGCGTGTGACACAGGCCTCCGTGCCTGCCTGTCCCTGGGGCTCCGCTATTCCAGGTACCACTTTCTCTTTGCCTTGAGACCGCTGACGTGTGCACATGCATCCTCTACCCTTGTCCTGCTCTGACCCCTGCCCTACCGGTCAGGGTGGTGTAATGGAAAGGGCGAGATCCTGATGCTTGAGACTGGGTTGGTTCTGATGGAGCCTTTCCCTGGTTGGGCCACTCCTCAATGCCAATTCACGGTCCACAGAATAGCAACAGCACTGGGTGTCAGGCTCCGCAGGGCCAGCTCCCAGCCCTCTCAGAGCAGGCTGGCTCAGCGGCATTGCTCACAGTGTGGGTTCAATTGCTCTTGGGAGTGGGTGGTCCTAGGTGTTGGAGGCTGGCAGCACCCCTGCCCTGCTTCCCAGATACCAGCAGCAGCCCCCATTCCTTTTGACTATTGAACAGTGACTCTAGGCCACTCAAGTGTCCCCTGGAAGGGAAGTTACTGCTGGCCGAGAACCACTGGTCCAGAGCCAGGCTCGGGCTTGGGTTGTGGTGGGCAAGCCTGGGCCCACAACATGAATCAGGCTTTCAGTCAGCACCGTTTGTGCACAGGGCTGTGTGGCTTGGTCACTCCCTCTTCTGATTCCCTTTGATGTCTCCATACACTGCTGAACTGAGTTGAGCTCTGAGGGGTGCAAGGCTAAGCGTGGAGGTGCCGTGGCTGGGAGGGGATGGACCCTGAGCTAGGCAGGGGCACCTGACAGCCTTCCTGGGTGCCCACTGGAGGAGTCCCTCCCCTTTGTGAGAAGAGGCCAGGGCCTGAGGGTGGAGGCCTTTATCCTGCCAGGCAGAGGGACAGTGGGAGATGCTCTGGAGAAGAAAGCCCTTCGCTTTGGCAAAGGCAAGAGGTCACCCCAGCCGCGGCCAGTGGGGGCTGTGTCCCCCTGAGAGGATTGCTGGCGTTCTAAGGAAAGAACCTGTGACTGCAGCTTGTCCCTGAAAAGGGTGCACACTGCCACACAGCCACTCAGGAGGCTGAAGCAGGAGGATTGCAAGTTGGAGGTCGGTCTGGGCAGCACGGCAAGAGCCTATCTCCAAAGTCTAAGGCTAGGATATAGTGCAGAGGTACAGCCTTGCTACTTTGTGCACGGCCCTGGGATGAACCCTCAGAACTGATGAGGAGGGAGGAAGCTGCTGTGTTCCCAGAGTCAGGGAGCCCTTGGGTCTTGCAGAGAGACCGGCAGCAGAACCTAAGGCTGCTGTGGCCACTGCTAAAGTGGACAGGGGCTCTGGCTGCGGGCCACGCGGCTCTGAAACACTGCCGTGTGGGTTCTGGAGGAAGCTGCGAGTTCCTGCCCCCTGCTGTGGCTCGTGGGAACCTCAGTGTCCAGTTTGCGCAGGTCAGGAGGACACCTCCTGCCCCTCTCGCCTGGGACTTCCCCAGTGCACCCATCTGGGGTCCTTTCTATTTTGAGAGTCGCTGTTTTCCAGGCCTTGGTGGCTGAGGCCAGAGTGTTGGGGTCACGGGGTCAAGGTGGGGTCCAGGCTGGAAACGGTATGCTTCTCCTGTGTCCTCAAGGGGCAAAATGAGCAAGCACATCTATATTCTCCTCCCATGGGGCCACAAATCCCATAGGATTTGGGAGGGCTCTCCTCTGTCACCCGTTGACCTCCCCAAATCCAGCTTTACCTGCAGTCGTGCTGGCATTGGGTTAGTAACATGGGAATTTTGTGGGGACACAGACATTCAGCCATAACAGAAGAATCCCACTCAGAGGATTAAGAGGATAGGATCCGATCCCAGGGCTGGGCACAGGCATGCTCATATGGGATATGTTAGAAAAAAATGGTTTGTGTGTAAAAATCTTGTTGCAGTACAAGATGCATTGCTGTCTCCCCCGCTCCCAGTATTCACCCTCTCTCCCAACGTATTTATCAGTCTTCTTACCATGTCTGAAGTAGTTCCGGAAGTCCTGCTTGGTGCGTGTCTCTTGCTGCAGTATCATGACTGCTCCCATATCTTGGATCCATTCGAATACTCAGGTCTCGTGTCTGTGTTGATCTGGAGAAGACCTGGAAGCTGGGTAGTGCCAGGCCTTGTGCACGAGGTAGGCGAAGGTGCTTCGCCCTGCTCAGGAGCCTGCCTTGGGCTGGAGGGGACTCGGCAGCAGCGGTTGCTAAGTGTGTGACAGCACCTTGTAAAGGTGCCTTCTGTAAGTGAGGCAGGATAGAGAACGTTCTAGAAATGGAGTCATCGCAGGTTCCTTGTGTTTGTTTCTCCAGCTCCAGAGCTAGGGCTTTGGAAGCTCCTTTCAAGTAAAGACGGCTTGTGTTCTAAAGGCTAGAGTAGGAGCAGCAGGGAGCAGAAAGGAAGAGAAGGAAAAGTAACCCAGCTGGGTACCTGTCAGGGCGCAGCTTAATATGAGGGAAACATGAACACCATTATTTTATAGGCAAGGAGACAGGCTCAGAGATTGCTGCTTACTTAGATTGTAGCATCTATGACAGTGTTAAGAACACAGTGTGGATACTCCATAAGACGTTGTCGTATCTGGAATAAAAATTTAGGGCTGGAAGTACGCACGAAGCCCTGGGTTTGAACTCCAGCCCCACAAAATAAAAAAGCAAAACAAACAAAACCCAGGATCAAAACTTTAAATCAGAAGCCTTATTCGGCTGAGGTTTTTATCTCTTGGCTAGTTTGGGTTGTTCGTCCTCCTGTCAGAAGCAAACAGCTGGACGCTGAGGCTACGGGGAGACTCTCATTGGTAGCGGCTGTTGCAGTGGGGAAAATCACCAGGGGTGAGCCAACTCACCTCGAGTTGGGAAGGGACTCTGGAGGAGAGGTCGCTGTGGAGTCGGGAAGCGAAAGATTACACAGAGAGGAAACAAGGTTGCCTGGCGCGGCACGAACTTGGACCTTGCTTATCCAGGTTCAGGCCCACCCCGGCGGAGCCTGGGCAGCGATCCCGTCTGTCCTGAGGGCTGGTGAGCTGGTGAACTCTTCAGGCAGCCATGGCTTTCCTCAGGAAGGTGTTCTAAGGGGGCAATGTCATGATGGGTGTGGCTCTGAGCCATCCGAACCTCGGGGTGGTTTTGCCCAAGTGTTTATTGCCAAAGTTGACAAGTCTGTTTAAGAAGTCCACTCTGGCCTGCCTGGAATTTGGTCACTAGTTTGAAATTTAGGAAATGGACACATGATAACACGAGTTTTAAATAATCAGGACCCAAAGTCATGCTGGAAAGTGGAAGATTAACTATCACGGGGAGGGCCTGGGCCAGTAATGAGATTTGAAGGCGCGGGCAGATTATGCTGAGGTTTAATATTTTACAAATGGCATTTCCTGTCACAGAGCTGAGCTAAATACCACACATGTTTGTGATTGAATGTTATGGGCTGCAGAACATACATGCTCATAGCATGGCTCAGGAGGCCTGGGGGCCCTTCTCCATGGCCCTGTGGACCAGGGTTTTTATTTTCCTCAAAGTCTTATGTTTCCTCTGTGTCTTAAACCTTTGTTTTCCTCTCAAAAGGGAAAACTTCTATAGGAATAATGTTTGAAATACTCAGCTGCCAAAATGTCGGACTCTTGGCCCAGGGTGCCCCTGAGTGGTAGAGCTTGGGCTTGGCACATTCACCCCCTCAGGCTCCATTCCCAGTGCAGCCCCCTGAAAGCTACTCTTCTTCACCATGGGCTTTTGCACACCTGCCTGCCTGATTTTGGCTTTGCTTCCCTGATACACATTTTGGAATAATCATGAGGTAACTGGGGCTAGACCTCAACTGTACCAGAGAAGAGAGGCCCGTGCACATGCAGCTCGGGTCTAGCTGCTGAGTTGCTCTAGCGAGTCCAGCACTGCAGGAGTCTGAGAATTCCACGTTGGGGAGATGGACATGAGGACAGTCTTTCTCTGGATTATGCAGCACTATTTTGGAGTAGAAGGTTGCAGGCAATGAAGACTGAATTCAGCCGTGTGGGGAACCAGCTCGCTCCTATGACTGCACGTGTGCTCCTAAGACCCTAGGAGGATTTAGCCCTCCTGGGACAGCTGGCTTGGGGCACAGGCCAGGAGGCCTTCAGGGGTTTGCTGAGGACTCTGGAGCTCTGCCGAGCACCTCCTCAGCACAGCCCTCCCTCCACATCTGGCGAACGGAGAGAACCAGATGTGAGGACCATATTAGAGGATGTTCTCACACAGACACTGAAGCGGAGAAAGAGTCTCTGAGTGAAAACAGCCCAGGTTGCTGCTTCTCCAGCCCAACACATCCAGTCAGAGTTCAGCAGTCCCTCTGAGAAGGTAGAGCTTCAGATGTACATTTCATAGAATGGGCTCTGAAAAAGCAAAGGAGAACAGTAGAGTAGAGGAGGTTGGAGGCTAGTGAGGTGGGGGGACCCAGTCAGTGCTCAGAGAATCCAGCAGGGGAGCGAGACACCCAGGACCCCTGCCGGACCGCAGCTTGGAGAAGTTGGTCGGGTGGGAGAGCCAGCTGAGGCTGACAAGGAGGGACAGAAATAGGGCAGGCTGTGTGAAGCCGTGCTGAGGGCTGACTGATAGGTGCCAGCTGTTCTTGGGCAGCCACCTGGAGAGAAGGTCCTGCAGCCTGATGGTCCATCCCGCAGCCTGGTGTCCCAGCAGCTGTGAGTGGTGGACTTGGTGGGAAAATAGGCTCTCCTCAGCTGAGAGCTCGCCCTGCTCAGATAGCCCCTGCCTCCAGGAAGGGATGCTGCTAGCTTGGTGCTGTTTGCTTGTTTTTTTTGTTCCAGAAGTCAAATTCAGGGCCTGTCACTTGACAGGCAGGCGGTGTGCTTCGTCCCTGGCCCTGGTGCTGTTGTCTCAGTGCGTAAGTGAGCATTTAACGGGCTGGGGGTGGGGAGATGGCCCAGGGTGATAGCTCAGTGGCACGGTGCCTGCCTGGGAAGTGTGAAGTCCTGAGTTCAGCCCTGGGTACCAAAAAGAGAGGACAAAAAAGGAGTTAATATTTCTTGGGACTGGGGAGATGGCTCAGTAGAATAAACACTTGCCTGGTAAGCCCAAGGGCCTGAGTTCAATCCCTGGTTCCAAAAAAAAAAAAAAAAAAAAAAAAAATTCTTAGAGGGGGATGGGGATGGAAGCACCCAGAAACTGCAGCACATGTGACCCCAGGGAGTCACTGGTGCTTCCTGCACCCCAGAGGTGCTGGGCTTTGGGATCAGTTAGATCTGCTCAGAGTTCAGGCTTTGGCTTTTATTGGCTGTGTGTCTTTAGGTAAATAGTCTAACTTCTCTGAACTTTATCTCCTTCTCTTATAAAATGATGAATTGTGAGTAGTGAGATGGTACCCAGCCAGCCCCTGGCATGCCAGGAGCATTTTCGAAATGTTTGTGGGTGTGGTAGGTTAAGAATACCTCCAGTTTCTTTCTACCTTCTAAAATCCAGTGATTCTTTGAACTGGGAAGACAGCAAATGGTTTTATTTTCAGAAAACTACAAAGGCCAAGTTACTTAATGAAAAGTATTGAGGTTTGAAATTATGTCAGGCATTTGTAGAAAGAGTAGAAAATATCCTAAAAAGTAATCATGATTCTGTTGGACAAGGCTTTCCTCTGCATCCAAGAATATATGACATTTTCCTATGATGAATAGAAAGTTTTTATCCTCAGTTCTTCTTTGCGAGCCCAGTTTTTCATGCCACTGCTGCTGATTCATAAGGCTTATGATAGTACTTTAAGTGCTATTTAAGGTGTTGCTATTTGTGTTTTACTTTGTAAGGTAATGTGGGGCTAGTTCTTGGCCATCTCCGTAGCATTTCTTCAAGATCTCAGACATTCCTCAGGTGGAAGGAGGGCTCACTATAGGAAAGTGGGCAAGCCCAGCCTTCGTGCATGTTGGCTGTGTCCGCGTCCTCCCCGCTGTGTCCTCGTCCTCCCTGCTGTGTCCTCGTCCTCCCTCTGTGTCCTTGTCCTCCCCGCTGTGTCCTCATCCTCCTCTCTGTGTCCTTGTCCTCCCCGCTGTGTCCTCGTCCTCCCCGCTATGTCCTCGTCCTCCCTGCTGTGTCCTCATCCTCCCCGCTGTGTCTTCGTCCTCCCTGCTGTGTCCTCGTCCTCCCCGCTGTGGCCTCATCCTCCCCGCTTTGTCCTCATCCTCCCCGCTGTGTCCTCGTCCTCCCTGCTGTGTCCTCGTCCTCCCTCTGTGGCCTCATCCTCCCCGCTGTGTCCTCGTCCTCCTCTCTGTGTCCTCGTCCTCCCCGCTGTGTCCTCGTCCTCCCTGCTGTGTCCTCGTTCTCCCTCTGTGGCCTCGTCCTCCCTGCTGCCCGCTCAGTGGGGCATGTTTTATACTTCCGCCAAGATGGACTTGCCCAACTCTCGCTGCATCCAGGCATGTGCAGGCTTTGAAGACTGTCATCCGAGCCGTGGAAGCTTCAGGCTGAGCTCAGCTTCTCCCCTCCTTACTACTCCACTGAGAATGGGTGAATGTCTACTCTTAGTTTGTTCCTCAATATAGTGTATTCTTTTTTTTTTTTTTTTTAATGTTCACCAAACTTTATATCATTGGAGAGCCAGGGCAAGTTGTAAGGTACACTAAATAAGGAGGTTAGGTGGGCATTAGTTTCAGGCAGGCAAATCAATTTCTCTTTTGAGCATTCTTTCATCTTGCCAGGATGGAAACATGAAGCAATAGGAATCTGAGGGACAAAACAATTAGAAGCACAGGAAACACATCTCATTCAGCCTGCCTTTCGCAACTGTGTCAGCTTAATCTTGGGTGTTAAACGGCCACAACTGCCGAGGCTCAGCCTAACCAATCTAGGGGCACATTCTTCCAAAAGGAGAAAATGTATCTCCCTAGCTTCTCATAAAAGAAAATAAGTTTGCAGCATGATCGAGTCCTAATCTTTCCTATTTCCAGGCCCCTACTTGAGCTAGAATGAGGGTACGGAAATCTCAATCTAACCAAAGCAACAAATTCAGAGCCCTCTTTAACCCACATTGCCCGCTCAGCAGCCCACAGCGAGATCAGTCTTCCCCAGCTAGCAAGCTGAGAAGACCTGACTAGGGCCCACTCCATCCCTGCCTACAGCATAGAAAAGCCCAGTGGGTGAGGAAGGGGAGCAGAGGGGGCCCAGGTTCTCCCGCAGGCTTGCTGGTGACGAGGGAGGACTTCCTCTGGGGCAGATCCCGTGGGGTGGGGATGTGGTCACGGTCACCAGGTTCTTGTCCGGTCCTGCACTGGGCAGCTGCTCATTCTTCATCTTGGCTTTGGCCATGCTGTAGTCTCCTGAGTCAAAGTACTTTTGTCCTTTCTGGAGTCTCTTCATGAGGAAGTCGGAGCCTCCAGGCTTTTGTCCCAGGCTTGGATATTTGGCCTTTAGCTTTGCCTCCTCAGCTCGCTCAGGAAGAATACCTTCTCTCTCCTGTGTGTGCTGCTTCTCCTCGCCGGTCTCCTCCGCGGGGTTTTCATCTTCTTGCTTCTGGGACATGGCGGGCCTGGGACTGGAGCGTAGGGAACCTGGGAAGGAGGGGGAATGGGACAGCCTGAGCTGCTGCTCGGGCTCCTGTCACTGGCTGCTCGGTTAGAATGGTGGCCCTAGTGTATTCTTTTTTTCATTTCATTTTACTTTAAAATTTAGCCTATTAGTACACATTCGTAGTGTATAAAGTTTAGCTTCCTTGAGTGGGGCTGGTACAAGCACATAGCACATCCCAGCTTCTTCTCCTTCCTTCCCCCTTCCCACCTCCATCTCGTGATCCTTCCTCCCCTCCATCCCTCGGTCTGCATTCTTCTTTGCTGTTTATTTTCGCCTTGGGTTTCTTCTGTAAAAGCAGCAATGCGAGATTGAAGCAGGTGTGCCTGATTGGGTCACAATTATGTTCTCTGGTGCATCCATGTCCTACAAATGACCCAAGGTCAGGTTTCTTTATGGCAGGAGAGCGTGCCACGTTGTGTCCGTGCCACACCCGTGTCCACTCATCTGCGGACGTGGCATCATGTATGTTGTTTCTGGAGCCGCTACAAGTGGGGTGTCCGTGTCTCTGTGTAAGGCAGGTCCTCCTGCGTCCTAAAGATGCCTAGGAGAGGGACAGCTGCGTCGTTTCTTTTCTCTTTGTATTTTAGGGCAGGGTCTACAGGGTGTCAGGGTCTCACTACTAGATCGGACTCGTAGTGATCACCTGTTTACAGCTTCCCACGCGCTGGGATTACAGGCAAGTGCCACCACCCAGGTCTCAGTTGCCTTCTGAGCGCACCCTGGGGGCAGGGCCGGCATGGCAGGCCCAGGGATCAAACCTCCAGGCCCTGCACCTGCTTGAAGGTGCTTTAATCCTCTGCGCTCTTTGGCTGGCCCTGGAGTTGCTATTTTGTTTTTTGCAGAACCTCCATGCTGATTTCAGCACTGATTGTACTAGTCTACACTCCTACCAACAGTGTAGGACTCACTGAATTCTGGTGCGGCTTTCAAACCACACAGCTGTAACTGATTATTAACCGTCTCAAAGGGAGGCAGGTATTCTCCCTAAGCATCTCCCTCAGAGGCTGGGGGGTAGCTCTGTGGTCTAAGTGTGTGCCTAGCAGACTCACAGCCCCAAGCCAAGCTGGCCACCAGAGCCGGGTATGGTGGTGCCTGCCTGTAATCCCAGTGCCAGTGAGCCGACACAGGAGGATTACTACGAGTCGGAGCTGCATTGTGAGACCCTGTACCTAAGAATTAAGTAAGTAAATAATTAAAAATTCTTCCTCAGAAGCAGTTCTCTAGGAAGTTCCAAGGCAATACATCTTCCCTTCCTATCTGTGTTTCACTCTGGGTCTTGATGTGTAGCCCTAGCTCAGCACTGCCTGGAAGTGTGTGAATGTGAGTGTGTGTGTGTGTGTGTGTGTGTGTGTGGCTCAGCCCACTCTGGGGGCAGGGCTGGCACCTCATGTGGTGCCAGGGATCAAACCGTGGTCCCTGCACTTGTCTAAGCTTGCATAAGCAGGCACTTTAGACTCTTCAGCTATCTCGCCAGCCCCTGAATTATTTTCTGATGTCAGCAGAATCTAGATGCACTGAAGACAGACTGGAGAGGCTGACCTGCATGCAAGGTGGGTGGGTCCAGGGCTGCGGGAAGAGCCAGAGCCTCAGACTGGGGGACTCGGTGCCTGTGGGTGAGATGATGGGGCGGGCAGCCAGGGCTGTGGGTTCCCAACTCCACACCGACTGGACTCCAGCCTCGAAGATAATGCCCAAGCACTGGGTTGGCTCTTGAGGGTCAGGAGGTTTCAGTGAGATGTCACCACTGCAGGCTGTGCTAGTGGTTGGATTTAGAGCCCTCTGGGGGACAGAGGTCCAGATCTAGGCACCACGCAATGTGCTAAGGCCCAGATTTAAAGGGGAGGGGGAGTCAGCTAGAGGGAGACAGGAGGGCAAAGAGCGGAGCACAGAGGGAAACGAAACCACCCTTGGTGGAGGAGCCAGGGCCTCGGCTGCCATGCACAGAACCACATCAAGTGCCTGCCTTTGGAGCAGGGACAGAGGTCTGGGGTGTTAGGGGATGCGGGTGCCTGCTCTTGGGTGTGTGGAGCTCTTGTCCCACTTGCTGAGTGCCCTCTGGGAAGACTGCGTGGTTGCCGACTGTGTTTGTAAGTTGTGTTTTTAAAAAGCTTGGAGATCGTATAAAGTAATGGGATGGGTTTCTTTGCCTGGCTAATGAAGCTGAATTTGTCAAAAAGGCAAAAATTGAAGAAGCCGGCCCCTCTGCTCCACACTGCAAAGCTACCAAGGGGAAAAATGGGGCAAAGGGGAGCAGGCAAGAAGGGGATTCAGGCTGAAGCAGAATGATTTCTGGGTCTCTCTTTCTCTCTTAATAAATGCAATTAAAAGAAATATTTGCAGATTTGATCTGCCTTTCCTATACAGCGCTGTTTTGGCTGGAGTCCTTCTGCAGAGGTCAGAGGAGGACGGTGGGGATCCCACGCACCCTGAGAGTCCCCGACCCCGGGTTGCCACTGGGTTGCTGCAGGGGAGAGGCCTGAGCAGCAACGACAGTGAGATGCCCCCTCGAGAGAGAGTGAGCTGGACCTGTCCCGGGTGGAGCCCTAAGCACTGGCCCCCTTGCACCTGTCCCTTTCCCAGGCGTGAGTGATTGCAGGGTTGATTCTTGTTTATCCATAGGACAGAGCTGGAGGGAGAAAAAACCCGTTCCCAGGGCATTATTCCACTAAGCTCGCAAGCTTTCACATCAGTAGATCTGAAGTTTTATTTTCTTTCTGTAGGTTACTTAAATATATGTTTAAAAATCCTAGCATCAAGGCCCAAGAACTTCGAGGTAAGGGCACTTTTTTGCTTTTGACAAAATGTTCAGTTTTCAACTGCCACAGAGTTGTTTTAGCTTTGGGAGGGACCCCAGAAGTTACAGTGGGTAACACTGCTTGTCCACAGGGCCAGTCCACAGGGGGCGAGGGATGCGGACGGGCCGGGCCCAGCGTTCGGATCAACCCGCCGGCTGGTGCTGTGGCCACGCACCTCGTCGCCTCTGGTGTCCTTTGAGTCATTTCAGCTTAGCCTGTTGTGCAGTCCGATTGGACGGCAGCGCCTGCGCTCACGCCCCAGCCCTTCCCACACCTAGGTACATACTCCAGAGAAGTGAGCGCCCAAGACTAGCATGCAGGTTTTCTCAGCAACTTTATCTGCAAAGAAGCTGAGATGTGAGTCAGGCCACATGTCTGCCACGGTGAATGGATTCACGCAGCGCAGTATAGCCGCACACGGAACTGATTCAACCATAAAACAAAACGAAGCGCTGGCCTGTGCTGCCACACCGCTCCTCGGCAGCGTGGTCGGGGAAGGCAGGCCCACGAGGCCATCCCTGCGAGGCCCTTCTGCGAGGTGGCCAGAAAGGCAAGTTCATGGCGGCAGAAGACAGATTAAGCGGCTGTCAGGGCCTGGAAGGAGGGGGTGTGGGAGCTCATGGGGCGGGAGGGAACGTTCTGCAATGAGAGCGTGTGGTGATGCCCGCAGAGCTTTGTTCATATGCTGCAAACTGCTGCCATGGGCCTTTTTTTTTTTTTTTTTTTAAGGGTGGATTTTATGGTGAATTATATCTCAATAAAGCTGTTACATTTTTAAAAGCCTGATTCTATCTCTCTCTGGCTGGGTGGTTTAGGCAGTGGAGCTACAGCCCAGGAATCTCAACTATGGAACAGGCATAATACTACACACTTTCCAGGTCATCTTGATCAACAAGGTCATGAATTTCAGAATGTTTTTAAGCTATAAACCTCACGTCACTTTGGGCTGCTGGCAGATTATGAGAGCACTTTAAAATGAATGTGTAGTTTTTGTCCCATGTTTTCCCCAGCACCAGCAAGTTCTGGCTTTCTGGTAGTTGGTCAGCCAAAAACTTTGTGATCTGATTACGGATCGCAGATTGCAGTTTTTTTCAGCTGAGGTAAAAACCCTATGGGACCTACCTGTGTAAGTGTACAGTACAGTATTAACTATGTCGCGCTACTGCGCAGATCTCTAGTCTCCTCGTTTGCATGGTGGGGCCCCAGCTCCGCTGAGAGTGACCCTTCGGGTGCTCCCCAGCGTCCCCAACCACCAGCACTTACTTTCTTTGCCTTGAGATTGACTTCTCCAGACACCTGGCGTAAGCACTCACGCAGTACTCACCTTGCAGTGGCCGGCTCATTTCGCTTTGCCTGTGCTCGAGGCTCATCTGCATGGTAGCATGTGTAAGAGTTTCCTTTCTTTTTAGCACTGTATGCTCACACTACACTTCCTTTGTGCTTTATCCATCAGAGGACATTTAGATGGTCTCAGCTGCTGACTGTGCAGTGGCCGTGGCTATGCCCATAATTCCTGTTTTCACGTGGTTTGTAGCACTAGCGGTTGAACCCAGGAGCCTTCAGGGGGAGTGACACCCGAAGCATTTATTTACTTTTTTTAAATTTTAATTTGATACAGAGTCTTGCCCGGGCGGGGCTTGAACTTTTGACCTTCCCTGCGTCAGGCTCCAGGAGTCCTGGGGTCCCAAGCGTGGGCCACCACACGTGGCTCCTGCTTTTAGTGCTTTCGCATGAGCACCCAGAGGTGGGTCGTTCTGTGGCACATGCGGTGGTTTCCTCTGTTGGGGGAACCCCGGTCTCCACGGTGGCTGTACCAGGCCGCGGCCTCAGTGTTGTGCAAGGTTGCGGTTTCTCCACATCCTTGCCACCATTTGTGGTCCCCTTCGTCTGCGTGGCTTCTGTCATGGCCATTCTAGCAGATGGGAGATGATACCTCGTGGCTTGATTTGCGTGTCCCCAGTGCCGAGTATCTCCTCACCTACGTGGTGGCCCTTGTTTTGCCTTCTTTGGAGCGTGTCGCAAGACCTTTGGCCCTTTCTAAGCCGAGCTATTTGCTTTCTTGCTATTGAATTGAGTCCCTTCTGCATTTCCTTCCCTCCCCTCACTGTGTGCCTGCACCTACTTGCTCCACGTGTCTGTTTCCTTTGCTGTGCACCAGCCTTCTTGCTTGTGTGCTTTATTTTGGTGCTACACCCAAGCAGTCAGTGCCAAAACCACTGCCATGAAAAAATGTCCATTTTTTTCCCTAGGAGTTTTACATTATTGCATCTTATATTTAGGTCTTCTATCCCTCTTGACTTGATTCTATTTATTTATTCATTTATTTCTTATGTATTTGGTACAGACTCTCACTATACAGCTTGGACTTCTAGTGATCCTCCTATTTGCAACTTCCCTAGCACAGGGATTACAGGTGTGCCCCACCAGGCCTGGTCTTGGTGGGGGGCTCAGTGCACCCTGGGGGAGGGGCGGCGTGGCTGGCGTGGCGTGTGGTGCTAGGGGCCGAACCCTGGTCCCTACCCTAATCAGGTGCTTAATCCACTGAGCTATCTTGCCAGCCTTTGACTTGATTTTTGAGTGTGATTTAAGTGTCTAGTTTTACATGTGCATTTCTAGTTTCTGAATAATCTTTTGAGGGAGAGTCCCTTCCCCTCTCGTGTAGTGCTGGCACCCTTCTCAGGGAACATTTGACCATGGCTCACTTTCTGGACTGTGTATGGTATGTCTTTGGTCTCTATGTCTGCCTTTGTGCTAGTGTTATGCTGTTTTGATGATCTGAACTTTATGGTATGTTTTGAAATAAGTTAGTGAAATCTTCAGCTTTTTTTTTTTCCCTCTAGAAAAAAGATTATGTGGGAGTTCTTTCTGTTTACATATGAATTTCAGGATTTTTTTCTACATCCGGAAAAAATGTTCATATTATGATAGGAATTGTATTGAATGGCTAGATTGCTTTGGGTGGTGTGGATGCTTTTAACAGTTTGAAGCTTTCCAATCTATGAACAAGTAATTTTTTAAAGTGACATTTTGTAGTTTTCAGTGTGTATCTCTCTCACCTCCTTGGTTATGTTTATTCCTAAGTACTTTTTTGATGTTGTTGTGCATGAGATTATTTTAATTTCTGTCTTGGATGATTTGTTGTTGGTATATGTAAATTCACCTGGACTTTTTATGTTCATTGCTGTTTTGCCTAGTTTACTTTTTGGTTATAATAGGTTTTTTAAAAAAATTCATGTGTGTGTATAATTTTGAGGGCTTTCTGCATATAAGATCATGTCATCTGTTCGTAGTGATAATTTTCATTGTTCCTTTTGTTAGCGTGCCTTTTCTTTCTTTTTATTGCCTAATTTCCCCAGCGTTGAACCCTAATGCTTTTTTTCTGACTTGAGAGTGTCTTTCAGACTTTTGGGGTTGAGGATGTTAGCAATGGGCTTTTCATCTGCAGGAACTATACTGAGGGAACTGTTTTCTATGCCAAGTTTGTTGAATCTTTTTGTCAAGAAAGAATGTTACCTTTGGTCAAATGTTTTTGTTCTTTGCTGTATTAATGTGACATATTGATCGATTTTCATGTATTGAACCATCCTTGCCTCTCAAGGATAAACCCCACTCGGTTATGGTATAGAATCTTTTTAATTTGTTGTTGAATTTAGTTTCCAAATACTGTATTTTATTGAAGATTTTTACATTTGTGTTCTTTAAAGGTGTTGGCCTGGAGTTTTCTTTTCTTGCCTTGGGTATCAGAGCGCTGCTGGCCTTATAAAATGAATTTGCAAGCACTTTCTCCCTTATTTTAAGAGTTTAAAAAAGATTGGCAGTAATCCTTCTCTGCGTGTTGGGCAGGATTCAGCTGTGAAGCCCTCGGGTCCTGAGCTTCGATGGCGTTCTTTGCTGATTCACTCTTCTTGCATCTTCTGCTCCTTTGGGCTTCAGTGTTGGTCTGTGGGCTGCTGCGGCAAGCGCTGGGGGGCTGGGGGCTGTCTGTGTCTAGGAATGCATCTTTGTAACTGCTCCTGCCGTGGAAGCACCATTTATGGCCATAAACTTTCTTTTAGTGCTGCTTTCACTATAAGTTCTATTATACTGTTTCTTATCTGCACTTGTCTTAATAGACAACCTGATTTGTAAGGTTGAATTCCATTCTGGTTGGCAGAGATATTTGCCTGACTGCAGCCCTCTTAAATTTCTTCTGCTGAGACCTAGTATGATCTGTTCTGGCAAATATTCTGTGTATGCTTGAGAACAATGTGTATTCATCTTATGACAGATGAATAGAATGTTCTGTGTCTGACTGGGTCCATTTGGTCTTAGTGTTGATACAGTTCTTCGTGTTCTTCTTCATCTTCCATTTGGATGTCATATTTACTGCTAAAGGAGGAATGCTTGACTCTCCGAATGATTGCATATTTCATCCTTCATTCTGTCAAGGCTTGCTCCATATATTTTAGTGCTCTGTCGTCACATTCATATACATTTATAATTACTACATCTTCCTTATCAATTGGCCCTTTTATCATTATAAAATGTCCCTTTTAGTGCCTTGTAACAGTTTTTGACTTGAAGTTTATGTTTTGGAGCTAAGAATGCCCCCTATGCTAGCCTTCTGTTTCTGTAAAAAACAACCTGAGGTAATCAGCTTAAATAGAGGAAAGGCTTCCTGGGGTGGGGCTCCAGAGCCCCTTTAGGGCACCCCAATCTGATTTTCTCCCTCTTAGCACCTCCTTCTCCACTACCTCCTGGTGGCCTAGGAGCTGAGGACGAGGCCCCCACAGAGCACCTTTGGGTATGTTCCAGATTCAAATAGTAGCATGGCCGTCTTGAGCTGTACTGGTTTTTATCTTCATAAAAGATAAAACTTCATAGAACATCCTCTCCTGCCTTACTCTTTCTGCGTGTATGTCTTTTTTTTTTATACAGGGTCTTGCTATGCAGCTTGAACTCATAGTGATTCTCCTGTCTCTTCCTCCCCAGTCCTGGAATTATAGGCATGCACCACCACACCTAGTTTCAGAGCTGGCACAGCATACCTGGAGTTCTGGCATGGCATGTGGTACCAGGGATTGAATTCAGGACCTTGCACTTGTCTGGCAGGTGCTTGTTCCACTGAACTATCTCCCCAGCCTCCAGTGTGCGTGTTCTTAAGCCCAAAATGAATCTCTGGTAGACAGCACCTAGTTGGGTTATTATTTAAAAGGTTCATTCAGCCATTGAAAGAGTTCCTGTTTTTTAAGCATTTCTTCACAGTCAGGATATATTGTGCTTTCACACCCATGTATTTCTTAGAGCTAAAGAAGTATAATTTTTTCTTTTTAGTGGTCTTGGGATTGAACTCAGGACCCTCATACTCAGCTACATCGACAACCCTTTGTATTTTTTATTTTGAGACAGACAGGGTCTTACTAAATTGCCCAGGCTGGTCTTGAACTTGTGATTCTCTGACTTCATGCTCCCAAGTAGCTGGGATTACAGCCATGCACCCCTGGGGCAGGGTAATAGTGTCTTTTTTTCCATTTACTTAGTGTTCTTATTTTCTCTTCTCTCAACAGAGACAACGAATCTGACCCCTTTGACAACCTAACCTCGGAGATGTGTTCCACGAACCCAGGCAGCTGGGTCACTTTTGACGATGACTCTGCTTTTCAGTCTCCGAAGTCAAGGAACTTCCCCCTGGAGAACCCAGGCCCCTGTAGACCTAATGGCTTGAAGCTGAGCCTTCCTGGCCTTAAGGAGCTGCCCAGTGGGCCATCCTCTGCCAGCAGCACCCCTCTGTCTTCTCCCATGGTTGATTTTTACTTCAGCCCAGGACCACCAAGTAATTCTCCTCTTTCTACGCCGACCAAAGACTTCCCGGGTTTTCCTGGCCTGCCTAAAGCTCACGCTCTGTACTCTATTCCAGAGTCTTCCTCAAGTAGCCCTCTCACACCACCGGCAGCAGGGTCCTCCTCTGTATTGCCTGTGAAGCCAACCTGTTCATCCCAGGCTTTCTTACCTAGTGACATCTCTTACGCAGTTCTGGCTCCCAAGGTGGGTCTTCCAGATGAACTTTGCCCTCAGCAGGCTGAAAACACAGGGGTCCTAAGTGATGCTCCCCAGTTTCAGTACTTCCAGGAGGACTGTGGGTTTTCAAGTCCATTTTGGAAAGAAGAAAGCAGTACTTCTCAGTTCACCTTTGACCCCCCAGGAAGCAGGAAGACATTCTCACCGAGAGAGAAGGGGATGCCGGTTGATCAAAAAAGCCTAAATAAATGCTCACTCAACTATATCTGTGAGAAGCTTCAACACCTCCAGTCAGTTGAGAGCCAAGACCCTCTGGAGAATGTGTCTGTGCAGAGTCCCTATGCTGAAGACCCTGCCTCTTCTTTTGTCCCCCACACACTCTTCAGGAGTCAGCCCAAAGCTGGGTGGTCCTTCATGCTGAGAATTCCTGAGAAGAAGAACATGATGTCTTCCCGTCAGTGGGGACCAATTTTTCTGAAAGTTGTGCCTGGAGGAATCTTGCAAATGTACTATGAGAAGGGGCTAGAGAAACCATTCAAAGAGTTACAGCTCGATTCACATTGCAGGCTTTCTGAACCCAAAGTTGAGAGCTTTAGTGTGGCAGGAAAGATCCATACTGTGAAGATTGAGCATGTGTCCTACACAGAGAAGAGGAAATACCATTCGAAGGCGGAAGTAGTGCACGAACCAGACGTGGAGCAGATGCTGAAGCTGGGGTCCCTGGAGTACCGTGACTTTCTTGACTTCCTGACGACTGTGGAGGAGGAGCTGATAAAGCTGCCATCTGTTTCAAAACCAAAGAAGAGCTATGAGGAGCAGGAAATTTCTCTGGAAGTTGTGGACAACTTTTGGGGTAAAGTCACGAAGGACGATGGGAAACTGGCTGAAAGTGCTGTGATCACTCAGATCTGCTGCCTCTGCTTTGTGAGTGGGAACGCGGAATGCTTCTTAACCTTGAATGACCTTCAGCTGCAGAAGCAAGATGAATGCTGTTTTGAAAAAGATCCAGACAAAAAGTGGATTGATATTCTTGACTACCATTTTCACAAGTGCGTGAAAGCCCAAGACTTCGAGCAAACGAGAATCATTAAGTTTGCACCTCTGGATGCCTGCAGGTTTGAGCTGATGCGTTTCAAGACTTTGTATCACGGGGACGACCTTCCGTTTTCTGTGAAGTCCATGGTGGTTGTCCAGGGGGCGTATGTGGAGCTTCAGGCCTTCATCAACATGGCCCCATCGTTTCAGAGGTCCCCGCTCACTGGGGCGTTGCTGTGCTGTGACAATGTTGTGATACACTTTCCGGTCCCGTCTCAATGGATCAAGGCCCTCTGGACCATGAATCTCCAGAGGCAGAAGTCTCTGAAGGCCAAGATGAACCGACCGCTGTGCCTGGGCAATTTGCACGGACCCGAATCTGAACCTGTCATTCAGGTCACTGTGGGGTCAGCAAAATATGACAGCGCCTACCGGGCTGTGGTGTGGAAGATAGAGCGGCTTCCTGATAAAAACTCGAGTAAATATTCAGACCTATGTTGATTTTCATGTGAGGCAGCTTAAGTGCCCCCCACCCCTGGGGTCGAAACTGGGCGGAGACAGATGGCCACGTGTCCGCAGAGGCCATGCCTATGTGGACAGGTACAGGGGGTACTTGGCCAAGCAGAGGCGTTTCCTCTCGTGTCACTTCTACCACTCAAGTTTAGCAGTTTACATCTTTTTCAGATCATAAGAATTGCCATCCTAGGCTAGGAATTTGTCATGGGTGGTGGGGCTGAGGGAGGATCTGTGAATGTCCTGGGCTGAGATAGATATATATATATAATAGGGATCAAACTCAGGACCTTATGCTTGCCAGGCAGGCCCTTATGCTGTTGAGCTACCTCCCTGCACTTCTTGACATCAACCTCAGATATTAAGAATGTGTCTAGTACAGTTTAGATTCACTAATTCACCTGTAAACATCTGTTACCCATGAATACATTTCAGCTGTTTTCTTTGTATTCTTAGCCAACATAATTTGTTCTTTGGGCTTTACTCCTTGCTGTTTGCATTAAGACTGCCTTTCATTTTTTCCCAAATTGATTTTTGGCTAAATTTACCCACTTGACCACTGCAGCTTGTTTTAGGAAAACTGAGCATTAAAAAAGGAAGTTGATGCTTGATATTTTAAATTTTGTTAATGTTTTAAGTTGCAGAAGTTCAGAACTTTGAAAACAAACATAGCATTGTATTTATTTATAACAGCAAATTAGTAGTAGATATGAAGCAAAAAAGCAAATTCTGCAATTAGAGCCATACTTCTTTATGTTGAGGGTTTTTTTTTTTTTTTTTTTTTTTTTTTGTAGTGAAAGCCTCTTGGGATGGCCCAGATTAGAAAGGGGAAAGGGGACAGTGGAGGGAAGGCGGCTCGGAGGGCAAGGCTTTCGCAGGGGGAGTCTCCTGGGGAGGAGGCAGCCTCTCCATCAGTGTGAAGGCTGCTGCATGCATCCAGCTCGCAGTCCTTTGAGCTTTTAGTGAAGAGAAGATTTTCTTTAAAGAGGGACTTTAAAATATTATTCTCTTCAGGGGTGGCCAAATAGCTCAGCAGATTAAAGCACCTGCAAGCAAGCACAGGGGCTGGGGGTTCGATCCCCAGCCTCCTGTGCTGGCCCCATGCCTGGGGCATGTTGAGATGGCAATTGAGATGGGAATGGCGGTGCTCCCAGCTCTTGGGAGGCTGTAAACAGGTAGATCACTACGAGTCCGATCTAGCAATGAGATCCTGAACACCCTGTAGACCTTTCCCTAAAATACACACACACACACACACATAAAAAAAAATTACCCTCTTCAAGTTAACTTCAGAAAAAAATTACACAATTGGAAAAATACTTTGTACATGGAAACCAAAAGAAAAATATGAGCTAGGGTACTATGTATGTCTGGCCTTTCCCTGGGCATTTGTGAGCTCAGGCTGACCTTCGATGTCACGAGAGCTCAGAAGGGCTGCCGGCCCCCAGGTGGCTCTCCCCTCCTGCAGCCGTGCCCGTGCTCCCTTGACAGCTGAGTTGTGCCTCACAGTGTGGCCTGGCCAGGAGTGGCTTGTCAACTTCATACGAGGGAGAGAAAGGCAGTAGCTCACCACGAGCAAGCGTGAAGAGGCAAAAGGAGGGAAGGAGGAGAGGAGGAGGGCAGATGAGGGCTTGGCTGGCCACAAGGGGGTGGGGGCCACAGCTGGAGAGCAGGGGCGCAGCAGTCCGGCTCCCCATGGCCCAATTCTCCTTTGTTCTGCGGCATCCGGTTGTCCTCTTCCACATGTACTGCGTCTTCAGCCTTCACTGGTTCAGTTTCAGATGTGGGATATTTGGGTTCCTCAGGAATTGGTCGTCCCCAGACTCGAGGAGCTTGTGGACACGCATTTCCGAAGCCCGAGGGTGCCCACTGCTGGCCAGCACTGGCACAATAGCATTTTCTCTTTCACTTTGAATAGCTACACAAATGGGTTTCCTTTGGGAGATTTGTATGTGCAAGTAACAGCTTGGTCCTTCCTCCACTATTTTGTCCCTTCATCGTCCCAAGGTTCACATTTTTTCAATGTGAATGTAAATGGGGGTTCAGTGTGTGTATATAGTTTGCTCTGCCTTATTCATGCATGTGACAAATACGGGTTAAGCCCCACACCTGCTGCGGACGGACATGATGTGTGAACGCACGGAACTCAGGGTTGAGTGAGGGGGTGTGATAGTAGACTTCAAAAGCCAGGAAAAATATCTTAAAATGTGAAAGGATGATGCTGTTTTACCTTTCACCAGCTTCTTAGAAAAGCAGGTCGAAAGGTTTTGCTTCTAGCCTTTGGTAGTATCTGGCCTTCAACATGGCTTTATTTTTTGCTCCGATTTTTGTTGCAAAACATCCCCCAGTCTTTTCCGTGGAAACGTGGATATCAAATTAGGTCATCTCCGGGGTCATTCTCAACTCTGCCCGGGCAGCATTCACAGTTCCTTTATTAGCTGAATTACGGGGCTTAGATAAATGAGTTTCCAGCTGGGTGGTGCTTGTCAGAATGACACGCGTGTGCCTAGTGCGCCCTGCGGCAAGCGCTCCGCCTGGCCCCGCGTTCAGCCTCCGCGTGGCCTCGGAGGCCAGGCGCCCGTCCTAGCGCTCCTGCGCAGGGAAGCCGAGCCCAGGGTCGGTAGCTACGGCGTCGGTGGGCAGAGATGCTGCAGCCCGGAGCCAGGAGAGGACTGTGGAGGGCGGGCTCCCCGGAGCGCATGCAGCCTGTTCCCAGTGCTTGCCTGCCGTGGTGCGCCTAGTGCAGAGCCCTCCTGGCCACAGGGCTCGGCCCTAGGAGCGCGTGGAAGAAATCGCCGATGAGCATGTGTGAGCTAATTGCTGGGTGACTTTTACAGCTCGGAATTCTATTAGTCTCCACCAGAAACGGTTGTAAGAATGAAAGGCAATTTGTCTTTCAGGAATTAAGCGAAATCCTTTAAACTCTTGTTCTTGGTGCCTACAGCTACACTCGGATGAAAATGTTCTTTTAAGCTATGTCAGTGGTCCAGTAATTTAATCTGGCTTTTGAAATTACAGTCGTCTCATACATTTGTTTAAGAAAAGATAGCACATGGTATATGTACATGTTCTGAACAACGGGAGAAGGTCGAGGGGATTTGTTACTACAGTGAAAATATTTTTTACCTCACTATACCAAACATGCACACATACGCGTATGCATAGATCAAGCGACCCGCCTGAAATCTTTGACAGAAACATGCCTGATGTCTTAGTTACTACTTTTCTAGTTGCCGAGGCAAAATACCCAGCATCCAAAGTGGAAGCGGAAGAGGCTTATTTCACCTTGTAGCTTATGGAGGTTTCAGCCCAGTTGGCTGGTTCCCAGGCAGGATGCATGCGTAGAGGAGGCGCACTGGGGCGGACAGACAGCGCATGGCAAGCAGGCGGGAGACGGCCCAGCAGCAAGCAGCAGCCACAACAGTGGTAGGAGCGGCAGCAGCCTGCCTCTCCCTTTTATCCCTTTGGGGCTACCACCCACCGCAGGGAAGGCCTCCCACTGTCCACGCTCAGAGCTCCGATGGACCACTCAGCGGACTCACTTAGCTATCGCACACCTAAGGCCAGCATCACGCACTTAGCCCCAGCACTATGCAGCCTCGATCTAGCCCCTCTGAGAAGTTCCACTTGTGTCTGCATGAGGCTTTGGGGCATCTAGAAGAGCTGTGGCCCTTGAGGTTGGCAGAGCCTCGCCTGGCACAGTGTAGATGCTCGACTGAGATCAAATATGGACTGAAATATTGAAGACCCGAATGCTCACCTCCATGCTTTGCCTCTGTTCCAGTCAAAACTTTTTAGAAGCCCAAGTGACAATTTTAGTAGGGAAAAGCAATCTGTTTTGCTGAAAAATAGAGTTCTTGGAATATTTTCTGCAGTTAATAGTATCTTAAGTTTTAAAATCAGGCTTCTTAAATACTATGACCTGATTTGAGCAGAAATGTACCTTTGCGTGATACCCAAGTACAGGGGTAAGAAAACAAATGCAAAATTTTTGTGTGAGCTTCTTCAGCCTGCCTAAGAGGTTTCCACACCTAAAGTGCACTGTGGTCAAATAATTGTGTTTCATATAAATATTAGTTTTTTAATTAGAGCAAATAGTAATACTTGCTGCTGAAAGCAGTTTTAAGAGTTAATGTGTGCAGGTAGATTGTAATAAAGTTATACTTCTTTCAGAGCTAGCGCTTGCCTGCGTTTGGAACTTTCCCTACTTTGTGCATGATTGTGGGTTTCGATGTTGTGCTTTTAATTATGGAATTTGTGCAGCTGCGGTGCTCATGGAATTGCCAGTGCTTTTTGTGTTCAACAGAAATGTCCAGTGATCACTGAAATAGTTTGATTTTGTTTCCTTAAGGTCCTGATCATCCCCACTGTTTGTCATACAAGCTAGAACTTGGATCTGACCAGGAGATTCCCCTGAACTGGCATCCATTTGCAACGGTTCAGTTTTCCGTGGCAGACACCTTGGCCTCCCGGACGGAGGTCCGGTCCCTGGGAGTGGAAAGTGATGTGCAGCCCCAGAAGACCATCCATCGGCGAGCTTGCTACAGCCTCCAGGTAGAGCCCCGGGCCCCGCAGTGCAGGCTGGGACTGCAGAGCAGGCCCGGATGTGCCTCCAAATATGTGCTTTGCCTTCTTGACAGACTGTGTATTTGCCGATCTTCAACCTAGAGAAGGGCTGAGCTGTAGAGACTTGAACCTCATTGAGGGATTCTTCTAGACTAGCTTTCAGCAGAAAACAGGACGTCAAAAATGAGTTTGATCTTAGAAGCATACTGATAATGAAAATCATCGTGCTAGAATAGGATTTCCCTTGCCTGAACTGCATGACAAGACCTTGCCTCAGGGGGAAGAGTGGGAGAGAGAGTGAGAGAGAGAGAGAGAGAGAGAGAGAGAGAGAATTTCCCAGAATGTCTTGTGTCTTATATACTGATGCAAGAAAAAAAGAAGTTGGGAAATAATGTACAGTAAATTGATAAATTACTCTGTGAGCTCCAGCAAGGATGAAACTTGTTAAACTTAACGTAGCTCCCCTGACTCACTGCCTGTGGACTCTTACCTGGTGCATGAATGTGTCAAATGCACATCAGTAACATGGAATGGTTTTCTGTGGAGCATGTTTTGGGAAACACTGAGCCACTCGTTATAAGAGTTTTAAGTGTTTGAGATCAGTCCCGCCGCGTGGGCCAGATGAGGCAGAAGGATCATGATATAAACTTTAAATACACCTGTTTGTTATGTACTGTTTAGTCTCTGTGACTTATAAATTACATTCTGATTTTAAAAATTTAAAACCAGTAACATATATCACCATGTCCCGAGGTTCGATCCCCAGCATGCTGTTGGCCTCACCCCCAGGGTGCCCTGAGATGGTGACTGAGACCGGGTGCGCACCTGTAAACCCAGTGCTTGGGAGGCTGAAAACAGGAGGATCACTACAAGTCTAATCTGTGTAGTGAGACCCTGTACTAAAAACATAAAAAAAAGACATATGTGACCATGTCAAGGCACGGGAAATATGTAGCAAACTTTTCCATAGTTCTGTGAGCAATGGTGGAAAGAGAGAAAAGTAAGTTCCCGGGGCGTGGCCGGGCTGACAGGAGTGCGCCACCTGCTGGCTGTGCTTTCTGTCTTGCATGTGAGCAGCATGTCCACGCCTCCTGGCAGCATTCAGAATCCGCATGTTGTTGGAGTCTCGGCCATGCGTAGTCCATTCGGATTTCCTACTTGTTTCTATCTTTTGCTTCTTTTTTGTACTTTATTATTACTTTTAAAGAATATAAAATAGTGATAGAAGAAAACACCATTATACATGATACAAGATTTCATTAATCAAAGTAATAGGAATCCAGCAATGCTTACTGTATTACATGATGCTATGTGCAAATTAGCTTTTCAAAGTACCAGATATAAATGTATAAGTTTTGTTTTTTAAAAAAAAATAGTAACTAAGAAATTATGAGTAATTCAAGACAGGAAAAAATCAAAGTAAAAAACAAAAATTGTAAGCATTAACTGCTCCTTTCTTTTTTTTTTTTAATATTCATATAATTAGAATTCTCAGAGTAGAAAGGAGTAGGCAATAAATATTTAAAGATTTAAAATTTCTGAATTAGTTCAATTTGTAATACCACATTTCCAAGAAAAATGAACCTTTTGCACAAGAAATTTAAATAAAATCATACCAAGATACACAAAAATGAAATTGTCCAAAACTTATCATAAAGAAAAAA
>PVKA01009173.1:0-69543 GCA_004027165.1 Ctenomys sociabilis | reverse complement strand
ACAATGTGTGATAGCAAAATCTTGGAAACAACCAAGATGTCCATCACATGAGGAATGGTTGAAAAAGATGTGGTATTTCTATATAATGGAGTATTACTCAGCTATTAAGAATGATAAGTTTGAAGCATTTATACTGAAGTGGATGCCACTTGAACATGTACTCATAAGTGAAATAAACCAGACACACATGTGTAAATATGGTATAGTCTCCCTAGTATAACAAGCGAAAAGCAGAAATACAAAAGGAAATGTAGGACAAGTAAAATCAATTGAGTCAGATAAGGCAAAGTGAATGGCATATGCTGCAGGATACTAATCATCTTTTCTTCTGGATGGTTAACAACCTAAGATCACAAGTCAGAGTTGGAGAAATAGAAGAGCCACAAGGCCAGCCAACATTTTGGCCCTAGCCTTTCAAGGTCAGCGAAGACTCAGGACATAGAACCTGTACTGCAATATCATGAGACTCAGGTGAGCTCCAAATTTTCTGATCAAGGAGATTGTGGAGCCACAGAGGAAAGAGACTGAAGTTCTAAAGTGTGCCTGGGGAGAGTCACATGAAGAGAAAACTTCCTCTCAGGCTCTCACAGAGAACAATCTGGTCAGGCATTGGTCGTGACTCATCCACATGGATGATACAGACAAAGGAACTACAGAATAATGTATAGGACTACAAGATAAACCCTGAGAAGACTTCAATGACCACATAGGAAATATAAAGTACATGTGTTGGTATATAAGTTTTGATCTACCTAGGTCTTAACCATCCAGCAGAAAAGTATAATAGTATAAAAATGAAGTATACATCATGGGGCCATAATATTAAGCTGAGCTGTAAATGGATATGGTCGACAATTTCTTTGAATAACTCACTATGGTTGCAGAATGCTGGACTGTGTTGGATTGTGGTGTCGAGTTAAAGCACCTAAGTTAGTTGAATGTCAATGGAGTGCCCACTTTTGACAGGTGTAGACAAAGGAAGGGTTGTAGAAAGAAAAAATCATGATGTGTGTGTATAGACAGTACAGTCGGGATAGATAACGCTGAGCTTCTACATAATTCTATGAGAGGCAAGATCTGCACTAATGGTGGTTGGACAGGATATTATGTCAGCTTTTAGTGCTATGGTCATCCACTAGGTAAATAATTATTGAATTTTTGATATAATTCAGCTATTAAAAAAAAGATAAGTAAGCAACTACACTCTTAATTCACTGATAAGAGATATCTGCTAAAATAATATCTGTAAATATAATATCATGTATGCACCTTGTACAATACCAAAATGTTATGAAAACAGTTTGCAATGTATTAATTCATTGACTCTGTGTTGTTAAGGTGTCTTGAAACTGTCTGATTGACATTTGTATTTTAATAAAATAAAAATAAATGGGAAAAAAATAAAAATAAAAAAATAAAATAAAAATGGACACTCAAAGCATAATATTGAATTATTAGTTTTTAATTCCCTTGTTCTTGAGAAAATAAATGTAACATCTATATATCAAGTTCCTCTGGTTTCTTAGTCATATTTTGCTAAACAGAATTTACTTCTATATGGAAGACTTGTGATTTCCTATTCTAAATTGGATCAGTTGGGGTCTCATTTGCTGTATGTGTAACACTCTGTTGTAGATGCAGTTTGTTTTCATATTCAAGTAGTATTCTATTATTTGGATGTAATTGTTTCTTTGTCCAATCATCTGGAAGCGATTCTAATATAGTTACTACATTTAGGTAGCTGAACAAAGAGTCTGGTATATAAAATATGTTTGAATATGTAAAAATATGTGTGTAAGTGAATACATTTATAGTAAATTTGATATAACTGGTTATGTGAATATATCTCATTTTTTTTAAATCACTATAACATATATGGCAGATGGATGGTTTACATTTGTTTATTTATGTATTTATTTTATTGCATCACTACACATCTCATACTCTAGTGTTCCTTCTATTTTCAGCCTCCCTCGCACTGGAACTATAGGTGTGTGCCACCACATCTGGACTCGGCAGCCGGGCCAGCATGCCTGAGGGCCAGTGTGGTGTTGGGGATTGAACCCTGGTCCCTGCGCTTGTGTAAGCAGATGCTTAGTCTGCTGAGCTATCTCACCAGAAAGGTGTTTCATTTTTGATGAAACTCACAACATATTTTCTAAGTTGGATGTACCCTATGAGTGGTACATGAGAGTTTCAATTGTTTAAATCCTTTCTAATACTGTCTATGATCATTTTTAAAACTTTTAGCCATTCTAAGATGCATGAAATGAAATCTACATGTAGTTTCCATTTGCATTTTTATGAACTAGCAATTAATTAATTGTAAAGAATAATGTTAAATGTAGGTATTCAGTGGAAGAATTTTATCAGTTTTAATAAATTCAATTCTAATTACCTCAAAAATTTTATCATGAATGATTTTAGATAGTATCAAATGCTATAGCAATGTGTCTATTGAAATCATTTCACGGATTTTTCCTCTCTTAATTTTTTAACATGATAAATTAACATTTTCAAATGTTAAGCCGTCCTTATGTTCCTGATACATACTACACTTGGTTATGAAGTACTATACATTTTCTCTTTTGATGAATTCAATTCGCTAAAAATTTTGTCTAAAATTTGTCTTCCATTCAGAAGGCATTATTTTCTATTGTTCTCTTTTCTTGAAAATGTACTTTTTGGGCAGCCAAATAGCACAGCAGATTAAAGTGCCTGCAAGCAGCTGCAGGGGCTAGGGTTCAATCCCAGGGCATGTCATGCCAATCCTGCCCCAGGGGCACGCCATGATAGCAATTGAGACTGGGCATGGTAGCAAGCGCCTGTAATCCCAGGGCTTGAGAGGCTGTAGACAGAAGTCTGATCTAGTAGTGAGACCCTGAACACCTTTAGAACTCACCCCACCAAAAAAAAAAAAAAAAGAAAATGTACTTTTCTTGTTTTGGGGTATAGTAATTCTGAGTAAAAGAATGAATTGGAAGAATTTATACAGGTTACATGTTATATACTTTAGAAATAGTGAAAAAGTTTTAAACTGCAATTTCAATGTAGTTTAAAAGATGTAGGGCTATTTTTCTTAGACATTTCCAATTTTTATTATTTTTTAATTGATATTTAAATTATATATATGGCGTTCCATGTAATATTTTGATGCATGTATACATAGTGTGATGTTAAAATTGGGATAAGTGTATCTTCTCAAACTTATACCATTTCCTTATGCTCAAAATATCTGAAAAACACTGAAGAGGAAAAAAACCGTTGAAAGCTTGAGATATATGGTATATGATTTTTATCTGTAGTTACCTTACTGTGTGATAGAATACAAAAACTTATTTTTTATGTCATTTATTTTTTTTCCTCTGAAATTTGATTTTGTTTGTTTGGGCTTTGTAGGATCAGGATCAAACTTGGGATCTTTTATGTGCCAGGCAGGCGCTTATACCGATGCACTATCTCCCCAGTCCCATGAACTTTGGCATTGGTATATTCCTACTAATTTGTCTACTTCACTAAAATTATTGAATGTTGGGAAATTTGTTCACAATATAACTTTATTATTGTTTTTAATATCTATACAGGTCCAATTTTTTGGACCTATTGGACCAAAAAATTTCTTGCTGCAGCAACTGTCCCAAGCGTTATAGGACGTTTAGCAGTAACCTTGGTCTCACTTCCTGGACGCGCGTAGCACTCTGTCATCCATAACAACCAAGTATGTTTCCCGAAGTTGCCAAACATTCCTTAGGTGAGAAAGGAATAAAAGCCACCTCGGTGTGAAGTCACTACCATTTGTAGCACGCGTCTCAGTTTGTCAGGGTCTGTTTTGGCATGATAATCCACTCCCCACTCAGCGAAGGAACATTTGCAACCACAGTTGGTTCTCTTATTTGATAAATTTATTCTACATATGTTATACATTTACACATCATTTTTTTAAAAACATTATTTTAAAGAATGTTAAATAATAAAAGAGGAGACAGTGATGGGAGGGAAGTGGGTGCAAAGAGAATTGAGAAGTGTTCTGCACATGCACCAACTCCTCAAAAGCAGGGTAATCATTATGGAGTGAAAATGTGTACCAATTGTATTAAAAATTGAAAAAATATCTTTAAATAGTAAGAAAAATGCACTAATTTCCCATGTAGCTGCCATTTCTTAATACCTGTATGCAGTATCAATATTTCATCTGACATCTGCCTAAAAGATTTCAACAGTTGTCCTAATGCATGTCTATTCTTCACTATTTTTATGAGCTTTTATATACATGGATATTCATTTTGTCATTTTTTGTTTTGTTTTGTTTTGTTTTGTTTTTGATACAGGGTCTCACTGTGCAATTGAGACTCATAGTGATCCTCCTCCTGTCTCAGCCTCCCCAGCTCTGGGATTGTAGGCATGTGCCACCACAACTGGTTCTGTGGCCTGTACTGTGTGCTTGGGGTTCCAAGATATCTCCCCTGCCCTTTTTTTGAAAGATATTTTGGCTATATAAAGAATGATGAACAGTGATAAACACAATAGAATTCCTTCCCTTATAAAACTTACAACATTTTAATAGAAGTGGGTGAAAGATAATGCATAAGAAAAACAAGAAGCACAATAGTTAATTATAAAAGCTGTGCAGAGGCTGGCAAGATAGCTCAGTGGACTAAACGCCTGCTTAGGTAAGTGCAGGGACCAGAGTTAGATTCCCAGCACCACATGCTGCGCCAGCCCTGCCCCTGGGTGCACTGAGCTGGCCATTGAGACTGGGCATGGTGGTACATACCTGTAATCCCAGTGCTGGGGAGGGTGAAAACAGAAGAATCACTACAAGTCCAAGTTGTGTAGTGAGACCCCATACCAAATATAAGCACACACACACACACACACACACTAAAATATACTAAAAGATATGTATAACAGCAAAATACAGGTGGTGTAACAGAATTGACTGGGTCACTGCTGCAGATAAATTATTCAGGGAAGATAACATCTGAGTTGCAATGTCAGAAATTAAAAAGCAGTTACATATCTTAGATGATAAGAGCAAGCACATTGCAGGCATAGAGAACCATAGATCGCTTAAATTTTTCTTATTAATGTATAGGACTCAATATGACTAGCAATGTTAGCATTTTGTCAGTGTCTTAGTCACTTTCCCATGACTGGAATAAAATATCCAATACACACAACTTAAAGGAGGAAAATGTCATGGTAGAATGGTATCGTGGAGGAAAGCTTTGCACACCATGGCAGTCAAGAAACAAAAAAAGAATGAGCCAAGAATAAGATTACCTCTTTCCAGTTCATACCCACACTGACCCACCTCTAACCAGGCCCTGACTTCTAGCATCATATTCAGCTATACACTCATCAACTGATAAATCCACCAATAAAAATAACATTCCCATGATCCAATCACCTTCTCCATACATGAGTCTTTGGGGAATTTCTTAGTTGTTTTTCTCAGTGCTGAGACAAAAAAAAAGCCAATGCCCAAACTTCAATGAGGAAAGTTTCATTTTATCTCACAGTTAGTAGAGGTTAAGTCCATAGTCATAGCTCTAAGGCAGGGTAGCACTGCAGAGGGGCATAGAGAGGAGAAATAACTCATGACAAACCAGGGCAAACCAAAGGCAGCCAGCAGTGAAGTATCAAGAAGTAAGGAACAAGAAGAAAAATAGCCAAGCAGCAAGCTAAGTACCAACTGATAGCACTTGCCCTCTTTATGGCCCTTGTAGTCTATCCAGGGTACCTGCTTTTAGAATGGGTAGAACTCACATTCAGGGTGGGGCACTCGTATTCTAGCATCACATCCTTAATCCCAGCTCTATACACTCCAGATACAACCACTCCAAAAACCCCTATGACCCCTTTAGGTTTGGGGGACATCTAGATACAAACCATAACAGGGGACACTTTAGATTTAAACCATAACATTTTACTCCTGGACTCTAAAAGACTAGTGTTCACCTCATTATGTAACATTCATTTATTCCAAGAATCATAGTAGTCTTAATAGTTTCACCACTGATGAAAAGTCCAAAGTCTCCTTTGAGACGCAAGGCAAATTCTTAGCTGTGACCTTTGAGAAAAAAACACACACACACACACACACATACAAAGAAAGTTAAGTACTTGTAACACACAATGGCCCTGGCTCATTGTTCCCATTCCAAAAGGAAAAGACAGAGGACTGCAAAGAAATGGGGCCAAAGCAAGACCCAAATGCAGCAGGGAAAACATAAAATCTTTTAGTTCCATCACAAATACCTGGTGAAATTAATATGAACACATTGGGCAGTGAGATGTGAACTTGAAAGGGTTTGGATAGTCATACTCCTGTGACCTTGCTAGTTGTAGTCCACATGCTTCTCTCTTGGTCAGACTGTTGTGGTTTGTGTGTATTTGTCCCCCTAAAGCCTCATGCAGTTACTAAGGTGCTGTCCTACAGTTTGACTAATTCATGATCCAAGGCTGGGATTATGGGTCTGAATACTTCTGGGATTATGGCTATGAATACTACATCCAGCCTGGGGCAGATAATCTTAATGTAAAATAAGAGAGGCAGAGAGACAGACTTCTTCTCTGCAGCCATTGTTGCTGTTACTCCTCCCTTTTGCTCTCTTGCTCAATGCTGCCACCATGAAAGACTGCTCTCTGGCATGTTCCTCTCTGCCTTGGAGCCAGCTGAGTATGGATTGAAACCTCCAGTCACTTGGAGCTAAATAAACCTTTCCTTCCTTCTCTTTGGGTATCAGGTATTTGTCCCAGCAACAATAGAAGAGTAACTGAGACACAGACTCAAAGGAAAGCCTGTAGCTTTCTTAGCCAATGTGTGTTCTACATTCTTGAAGTCTCAAACTTCCTGTGGCCACCATTCACATTTGGCTTTACTCTCGTAGTGTAGGAATAGTTGCAGAGGGATGTGGGCAGGAATTTAGGACATGATTTGGGTGGCTGACAGTTATAGGAATGACCACATGCTTCCTTTGTACTATGTACTTGAGGAAGTTGTCTTTTGTGAAACCTTTGCATGTGTTTACCACGTGCACATAGGTAGCTCCCACCCCACCCCCCAGCACTTTGTTCACTCAAGAAAGAAAGGCTAAGATGCTTATTGGCCTAGATTATACTATGAAAGTTATTTTTAGAAACCCAGTTACCCCTATAAGCATGAGTACATTTCCAAAATGCCTGTGAGAAACTCTCTTGTTCTCCCTACCTTGTAGCATGCTATCTGATAGTTTTCCCCCACATTTCTTATATAAATATAAATATTTCCTTTGCATTACTTTCATTTTTGGCTTCCCCATTCTCTGCTAAATCTGGCTTTCTCTTCTTAACTGGAGGCTTATAGCTTTGGGTCAACCTTGCTGTACTTCTCCATTAGTTTCTGGGTGTGAGGATAGACCTAGACATACAGACTTGTCTCAAAGTAGACTCCTAGCTTCCAGAGCCCCCATAAGACATAATAGTTTCAGGTGATACCCTCTAAGAGACATACTGCCTACTTTCCCTGGCCTTGTTTGGTGAGAATCTCCATGACCCCACAATTCTTGAATTCTGCAGTGCTCTAAAACCCATACCAAGTGAATGACGTCAAGGTCTGCCCTTAGCTACAGAGATCTTGTGAGCTATAACCAGTGAATTTGTAGAGGCAGGGTTGCCCAGCCCCAGGTGCTAGACATGGAGCTACAGGATTTAATGTTTGCTCTGCTGAGTTCTAGACTTCTTTGATCCTGTTTTTTAGTCCCAGGAGTCCTCCTTTTATTGATTGATTGATTGATTGATTGATTGATTGATTGATCGATCGTGTAACTGGGGACTGAACTCAGGCCCTTGCACTTGCCTAGGAAGCACTTATTTTACTAAGCCATCTCCTCGACTCCAATTTCTCCTTTTTAGAATGTGAATGTTTAACTTGTGCTATTGTGTGTTGGAATACTTAACTTTGTTTTGGATTTTTTGTTAAGAATTTGCCTTGCATCTAAGAAAATACTTTAGACGTGGACTTTTTAGCAGTGTCATAACTTAGTTTGATGACTTTTGGAAATGGATTAAATTTATTTTTCATAATGAGATGGGAGTGAGCCTTTTGATGACTAGGAGAAGAGTGTTGTGGTATAGGTCTAAAATGTCCCCCAAAAGTGTTACATGTTCACAGGTGCAGATTTTGGAAAGTATTGGGTCATTGGGGTGCTGTGTTCATCTACTGATGAGTACAGTAGCCAAAGGTAATATTTGAATGGAGATTTCTTAAAGGAAAATACAAATTGTCAGCAAATATGCAAAACCATACTGTATACCAGCTATTGTAACTCTCCTACTAATCTGTTTTGAAACTCTATTTTCTTGTCATTTTTATTTTTTTTTTGCTTCAAATAAGAAAAGATACTTTAGAGAACACACAGAATAAGCATACAAGTCATTTGCCACTGCTTTCATTTTTTTCTTTTTTCTTGATAACTTGCCTTTGGCTTTAACTTTCCAAAATGCTGCAACATGAAGAAAAGAGAATTTTTCTTTGAGTATTATTCTCTGGACCTGTTTGATTTTTACAATGGATTTTCTTTCACATAATGAATTTTGGTTTCCTGACATTCCTTATTCTGATAACTATAGGACTGGTCTTTCTTATTATTTCTAGTGCTACTTTTATCTGTAAACTTGTTATATTAAGATGATTTTTCTTTTCTCCTCATTGAGTATTTGAAGATCCTTGAGATTCTGGGTTACTGTACTTGATTTTGCTCTTGACAACCTCTTCTGATCTTTTTTCCTCTTTACATAACTTCCACATTTTTTTTGCAGCCCTTCAGTTTTGTAACGCATTTTGTTTTTAGCAGTCTTTGTTTATCTCTCTTAAACTTGCGGCTCGTTCAAGCATCCTTCAGCAATTGCTCCTGCCTGTCTGTTGGCTTCTTCAGCTGGTGTTGGAGAATGGCTTGACTGAGTCAGGATCGTTGTATCTCCTTAGAACTGTTCATTGTTCTCTCAGCCTACACGGTGGGTTATTGATTATTTTCATCAGATGGCAGTATTATTTTTCAGTTATAGCAGAATTTAGGATGGTTTCCAACCCCCCATCATCCCAAAAGTCCCCTATTGTCTTTAACCTCTTATTAAAGACTCTTCTTCCGATATGTGTTTATCTATTTAGGTCCCTTTTCACATATCAAATGTCTTACTTGCAAATTTTGCTTTGAATCGATTTTTTAAATTAATTCTTTGTTCTAAATTAGTCATTCAGTTTCATACCAATATAAATACCATATTTATCTCTTACAAGAGCTAGCACAAGGTTGAGTCATCCATGTAAATATGACATTTTAAAGCATACAACCTTTGTACTAAACTGCCTCTCCAACACTTTCTATTTTTTATTTTCAGAAGAGTCTAGGCTCAAACTTCCAATCCTTCTGTATCAGCCTGAGTGCTAAACTACAGGGTATGCTATGATTCCTGTTTTCAAAACTTTTAAAAGTTATAATAAGGAGGGGAAAGGGATGAAAAAAAAGATTGTATTTTGTACACATAGTAACTCCTCACAAGGAACATATCCATGTACTGCAAACACGTACTAATTAAAAAATTGGTTACATATAGTAACCCATAAGCCCAGCACTTGGGAAGCTGATATGGAGAATCAATGGACTTTCAGGGAAGCCTGGGCTATGCAGTAAGTTCAAGGCAGCCCTGCACTACAGAAACAAGCCTCTGTCTCAAATAAATAGACAGACAGACAGACAGACAGACAGACAGGCAGGCAGACAGACAGACAGACAGACAGACAGACAGACAGACAGACAGACAGACAGACAGACAGACAGATAGATAGATGATAGATAGATAAATGCAAGTAAAAAGCAAAAAGAAAAAGAAAAGAAAGCAAAGCACTATTAAGAATAAAAATTTATATATTTGGTACAGGCTCTCACTAAACAGCTCAGACTCGTAATGATCCTCCTGTTTTCAGCCTCCCCAGTGCTGGGATTACAGGTGTGCACAACCACTCCCAGACTCAGATTGCTGGCTCAGTGTGCCCAAGGGTGGGGCTAACTCAGCATGTGATACCAGGGATCGAACCCTGGTCCCTATGCTTGCCGCTTAGTCTGCTGAATTTTCTCTGTGGTCCTGGGAAATAATTTTGTATATATTTTCCATGTACATTATTAGAATATTGTATAAATTATCACAGAGCTGTGTATCAACACACTTTCATGGCTGTGTGATATTCCATTAAGAGATAGCATTATTCACCCATACCTAAACACTCAGTGTGTAGACTGGTGTGAATTGTTTAGGTCTACTAAGCATGCTTTTCTTCTTCTTTACATGTAAAATACATTTTTAGGCAAAAATCATTAAAACCATAGATACTATGCATGTAAATACATATTCTTCAGGTATTATATGGCTTATATCATCTTCCTTTTGGGAAATGTCTTCCCCTTTCCTGGCATATTGTTACCTAAATTTTTCAGAAAGACATAAAAGAAATATCTACCTCTGAACTGAGAGGAAGCTGACATTCCAAATACCACTGAAGATAGTCCACCTGTGTGAATGAGTGTATTAGAGTTACTGACAGAGCAGTGGATGAATTGTGGGCTATAGCACCACTAAAGTCTCTACTCCCTCTGACTTCCACATCCATGGTAAGCTATGGTAAGTATTATGCAGTAAGCTATGGTAAGTATTATGGTAAGTATTATGCAGTAAGCTATGGTAAGTATTATGCATCCATGGTAAGTATTATGCAGTACTAATTAAAACAGCAAACAAAAGATCAAAAGCAGGCATTGTACTTGGGAAAAGTTGTATGTAGCCTGTTCCCATCCCATCTCTCTCAAGAAATTCTTCTGGCCTCAGTGAGCACTGCCCAGCTTCGGTGGTGGCTCCCTTGTGATGCAGTCTGGCAGCGCCTGGCGGGAACCCACTAGGCAGCTAAACGGGGGTCGACCACAGAGAGGAGATCCTCTGGCTAAAATTTAGAGGACAAGTCATACTGGATGTATGGTTCTGGAAGTACCAACCATAGTGTTCTCCCTCCAGGCCCAGTAATGAGTATTTGTATGTGTCAGACTGGTAATTGTGTCATAGAACTTGAGTCCTAGTCCCAAGAGTGGTCTTGTGCCCCAACCCTTCCCAGGTTGTACCTGTTGGGATGCATTTGTTGCTAGTACAGTGGTCCCTCACTTATCACTGAGATTATGTTCCAGACACCCCTACAATAAGTGAAAATCATCAAAGTAGCGAAGTTATGTCTATTTTAGTATTTATATATACTTTAAGGCTTTATAATCCCTTCCCACACACATAAACTATTTCTACACTTTTAAAAACACTTCTAATGTTCTTAACCATTTTCTAAACTCATAAACCTATGTAATTTTAACAATGTACTTATACTGTATAGTACAGTATGTATTCATCTGCTAAAGAAATACATACTGTAAACAGTGTGTTTTGTTTCAATTTAATATTCTTTTAATATGTAAGAATCAACATTTTAATATACTTTACATTTTTAGGCAAAAATCATTAAAACCATAGATACTATGCATGTAAATACATATACACTATTGTACACTACCACAAAACCCCACAATATAGCAAAAAGTCCATAATAAATAATTTAGATTAATATAGTTTGAAAACCCATGAAACAGTGAGTCTGTGAAATTTGAGCTGTGAAATAGTGAGGGATTTCTGTAATAGAAAAACCTAACAACAATGTCATAACATTAGAAGCATGAATCATTTACTTCCTTCATAGGAAATCTAGGGGTAATGGTAATCATGGTTTGAGTTGTATCCAAAACCATACGTTTACTATATGCTTAAACCTGTATGCTAAGTCATAAGCATGTTTGTCCTAAATCTGAAGCCCAGCACCAGTAAGTGTGGCCTCATGTGGAAACAGTGTCTTTGCAGATATACTCAAGTGGGTCCTGATCTGCTGTAACCCTTGTCCTTGTAAGAAGATGTGTGAAGATGGGTGCAAGCCAGAAGAGTACCATGGGACCACAGAGGTAGACTGGAGTGTTGCAGCTGCCAGCCATGCACAGCAAGGATCATTGCCACCACCGGAGCAGGGAAGAAACAAAGATATATCCCTCCCACAGAGTTTCTGTCTGGGAGAAAACATGACCTTGTTGACAACTTGATTTTGGCCTTCCAGGACTCTGTGTGTAAATGTCTATTGTTTTAAGCCATATAGTTTATGGTATCTTGCTAGAGTAAACCAACATGGTAGCACATCAAACTCCCAGGGAACTCACAAGAAATAGAAAAGAAGACCTGCTTTCACAAGTACATGGGGACAAACTGCTTGATGGAGGTAGAAATCATGTAAACTAGAATTCATTCATTTTTAAAACTATGACAATGTTTATTATATGTCAGGAGCTATGAATTGATAAAAGGAAAACATATCTCAAATAATGAAGTGTACAAACATTGTTACAATAAATGTGAAAGAGTATGTTGTCCTAATATTCCACAGGTCCAATAAAAAAGAAAATGAATCTCTCAAGAAATGATTCATTTTATTGGTTATTGAATTAGAGTTGCACATGCAGGAGAACCTGGTGACATCCATTTGTATTTCAGTTTTTGAGAAAAAGCTAGATAGGTGTCCATGTATCCTGACTCATATAACTGATCCATTTGATCCATGTAAATGCATCAGAGATGCACAGCAACCTTTCATGGATGTAGGCAGGATTTTCAAGCTCTTCGTGATCTACATGTGAGACCATGTGATGGAAATTTTTTAAAAAATAGGAGTCAACAAATACTCTGACACCATATTAGATGAAATAATATCATGCAGCTCACCACTCAGCTCGTTTGTTAGACTCACTCAGCCTTGACTGACTACACTCCTATATAAACTAGAGATAAACTGCAGCTCAGCTGCACAACCTGTACTTTTTCACTCTCAAATATACCCTCTTTGCTAACTTGTTTCAAGGATGTTCTATGCAGTAATGGAGAACACTGATGCTACCTGATAAAAATTTACCATGCTTTTAAGCCTTTGTACTTCCTTCTTGCAAAGCTGTACAAACTAAGCCCAAAGGTGGCTCTGGGCTGATGCTTTAGGAGTAGCCCCCATTGGCACACCTGTGTGATAAAGTGAGTTGCCCTCCGACTACTTGATGCAGAGCATTTTCCATTTGGTTCAGTACAGGTTCCAGAACAACCACAGCTGGTGGTTAACTGTCAGTCATTCTGGCATCAGACACCACAGAAATTCCCTTCACAGGTCGGTAGGAGGACCAATGCTAGCACCTAGCCAAGCAAATAGTGTTAGTTCCCAAAAGTTTACATTTGTATTCATAATAGTCTGAAACCTCCTAGTGCTCAGAAACTGTTTCACTCAGATAACCCAGGTTGTGTGTTAATTTATATATATATATATATATATATATATATATATATATATATATATATATATATATATATATATTAGCAATGTACTTTGAAGTGAAAAATGTGTCCAAGATGTTTATACTTGGGCCGGGCAGATAGCTCAGTGGTCTAAGCACCTGGCTAGTAAGCACAAGGACCCAAGGTTCCCTGGCACCAAATGCTGTGTCAACCTGGAACCCCGGGGTATATCATGTCAGCCCCAAAACTGGGCAGGCATGGTGGCACATACTGTAATCCCAGTGCTGGGGAGGCTGAGACAGAAAGATCACTATAAGTTTGAACTGCATAATGAGACATGTATCAAATATTAAATAAATAAATAAAGTTTGCACTTGAGACTTTTAAGAATGTTCACAATACTATGTTACAGACAAAATACTACAGGAGATGTTAACTGGAGCCCCCTCCCATGGATTCCTTATTTTAAGAACATGAGTGATACTACATGCCTATGCTTCTTGCCCTTGAATATCTTCTCTCTCTCTCTCTCTCTCTCTCTCTCTCTCTCTCTCTCTCTCTCTCTCTCTCTCTCTCTCTCTGTCTCCTTTAAGACAGTGCTTGGAGCACATCAGGTGTGAAGTCCTGAGTTAAAGCACAAAGTAAAAGTGTCCCAGATGCTCACATGAAAACCAAGAGCAGGATGACGATGTAAGCATTGCAGGAAGAAGGTTCAAACCACACATGGTTAAACCTGGGTAAAATTTCATTGGCAGGAGGCTGAGTCTTCAGTGAGTACAACTGACTCTATTCTATTGTGAAATAAATACAATTAAAAATCATCCTATGTATAGACAAGATGTTTTGTAGCTTCTGGTCTTGAATATTAGCAACTCAACATTCTTAAAAGAATGCCACATAAGTGAAATATAGATGATAGATAGATAGATAGATAGATAGATAGATAGATAGATAGATAGATAGATAAGACGATAGATACAGAGCTATTTTCTCTTAATTCAATGAGAAGAAAGATTTGTACTAATAGTGTTTGGACAGGATATCATGTTGGCATCTCGTAGTTTGAATAACTACTACAAAGACAACAATATGCAGTGTATTAATTATTGTAACTCTCCTACTAACCTGCTTTGAAGCTGTTTCATTGCTATTTGTTTCTCAATAAAATTAATTTTAAAAAAAGAATACCACATAGCTTTCAGGAAAAAAAAAACTCCTTAAATAGGCACTTTGCTACCAACCGGTGCAAGGGTCTCAGCACCATAGTCTCCAAGAGATAAGATAGAAATCAGAGGTATAGTCTACATTAATACAAGCACTCTTCCCCTTTAACACTACAGATATAATTTAGTGAAACTGCCCCACTGGACAATCTGTGCTAGCATTGGAAGCAAAAGCACGGCCCCTGCACCTGAGAGGCTCATAAGGCAAAGATGACCCAGACCACATATCTGCTAGGCCAAGAGAAGTTCACTGCGGAGGTGACAGAGCTGAGTCTTGACTGATGAGAGAGATTTTTCCAAGAGAAGCCTAGGAAAGAACACGCCCAGAGTCACAGAGGCCTCAAAGCCGACAGTTCTTCCAAAAGCCACCAGGTAGCTCTGTAGGGCCGAGGTAGAATAGGAGGTGCATAGAATGGGAAGGAAACTAGGAATGAGGGAGATATGTTTAGGCAGGCTTTAAAAGTCTAGTACAAGACCCATGTCCACCACTGAATTGGTTGTGAGGCTTCACCTCTTATTCTGGCCCTGATAATTTAGTTAAAATTGTTTCTGGGGGGAAAAGTTTAGGCTTTAATACTCATTTGTTGTGTAATCTTGGACAAGTTATTTAACCTCTGCTTTAGTTTCCTTATCTATAGAACTCATAAGTGATTGTTGAAAAGACTAAACATTATCTATACACTTGGCCTAAAATAAATGCACAGTGTGATTATTGCTGCTGCTGTCACCATAATCTTCATTGCCTGAAAACATACAATTTATGTGGAAATGTTAGTAAACAAAACACAGGATATAACAATAATGATAACAATCATTCTGCCCAACACTCTATTATATTGTAGCTCTTCCCCAGGGGTGTCCTCTGGGCCCCCACAAATGTCTACACCATCAGTGCTACGCAAAGTTCTGTTCTTCTACCTCAGAGTTAATGGCAATGTCCAAAGTGCTGGTTGAAGCAGTGGTCACAGATGTATACATACATGCAACAGAACTAATAAAACCCTTTACTTAACCCACGTGTATTCAAAATGTTTAAAATCACAGCTTAGGGTCAAAAGCTTTTCCTGGAAGGCCAGGTTTGCTTCATATCAAAGCAGCTCTCACTGCTCCCCTTGGGCTTCTGGTCCTCACAGGCCTCTGACTCTGTCCAGGTGGAGCTCCATTTCACCACAAGGAGAAAGTACCTCAAAGAACCTTTCTCTCTTCTTTTCTCTAGTCCTCTGTCTCTCCAGGTAAAGAAATGAGGCAGAATACTCACTCTCTTGGCCTCCAGGGAAGAAGAGGTTTAGCTCACAATCCGTTCCTTCCCATTTTCCTCTTCTTGCTGTTCACTGGAGGGTCCTAGCTTGTCTAACTTGCCTTAGGACAAGCTTTCACTTCTGAAACTGTCCCAGGTTCAGAATGCGTTTTTGAAAAGTATGTTTCTCATACATATATATATATATATATATATATATATATATATATATAATTTATTTTTAACTGACTTTTAAAGAGCTCTAGATCACAAGACACAATGTAAGACTTGGCACCCTTACCAATCACAGCACTGGATCTGCAGTGAGCAGGGCACTGCACAAACCAAGAGGCACAAATTAAGGGTGTTTGCTGGGCTAGTGGGCAGGGAGCTCGGTGGGCCAAATTGTTTGGTGCCACCAGAAGAAGCCAGGGGCACGTTTTATATTCGTGATGGCTGTATGCTTGCTGAGGGAGGATAGCGGCAAGCAGAGTCCAGAGCCATGTGGAGCGTTTGCCAGAGATTTTCTTGGGGATTGCTGAGGACCTAAACCCTCAAGTGGGTTAAAAATCCCCTGGCAAAGGCATCCTGGACAAAAAAAAGACTAGAAAGGATCCTGAGATCCAAATGCCTCACAGATTTATTCTTCATGATTCTTGAAAGGCACACCACTAACACCTCATGGTTCCAGAAAAACTGCGGAAGTGCTGGTTTTCTAAGGAGGTGAGCTGCTGAGGTACCCAAGCCCTCAAGGAAGCCTCTGTCCATCTGTCCGTCTTCCCTGGCCCCTTTCATCCACACTGCATTTCCTGACCATGCCTGAGTGTGTTTGAAGAGAGATTACCAAGCAAAACAGCTGTGTGTGTCTTCCTTTCTCTTTTTTTCTCTCCCTCTTCCCTTCCCTCTCCCTCCCTCTATTCCTCTC
This sequence comes from Ctenomys sociabilis, assembly GCA_004027165.1. NCBI lineage: Eukaryota > Metazoa > Chordata > Mammalia > Rodentia > Ctenomyidae > Ctenomys > Ctenomys sociabilis. The sequence continues at coordinate 52,769 of PVKA01009173.1, read as the reverse complement.
TCTCCTATCCTCTCTCTCCCTCTCCTCTCTTCTCTCCTCTCCTCTCTCTCCTCTCCTCTCTCTAAACCTTTTACATTGCAGTTGAACAAGCCCCTGGATAAAGACTTTATCCAAAACCCCCTCTTTAAAGTTATTTCAAATTTCTCTGCAAGGCTTTCAGAAATCTGTTTGTTTGAGGGCAGAATTAGATGTGACCGGCGTTTTATTGTGACATAAAACCATATTTCTTCCCTGGAAGATTAAAAAATAAAATCGGTTAATAAGAAAAGCTGTCAGCAACAGAAAATGGCTGACATAATCCGTTTATCCTCCGAGCAATAAAGATATTGGTCCTTGGGAGTCTATCCTCTCTCTCATGTTATTTCGCCCAAAACATTATCTTCCCAGCATTCTGATGGATTAAGAAGTCATATGGGAGATAGCAGGGAAATGACAGATACAAAAAAAATATATAATATCCTTTCATTTCCCCTCCTCCTTCCACACTCACTCATATTCCCCCCTCTCTCCCTCCCTCTCCCCCATCCAAAACACACACACGCTTTATTTTCCCCTCTTTTCCTTCTGCCTGACACCCTCCCATTTTTCTCACCCTTTGGAAAAGAAATAGATCTTCTCTTACCCATAATTCCAATGCTCCGATAATCCTAATGGGGTGCTAATGCAAAGTGGCACCAAAGTCCCCCCACTTCATTGTGTGTGTGTGTGTGTGTGTGTGGTTTGTACATATCTGCATGGATACAGATCACCAAATGAAGAGATGAACACTTGATAAGAGTGTCGAACACCTAGAGAGAAAGAGAGTTAAGTATAGCCAGCCGCACTACTACATTTTTTTTAATCTAGGATTCCTGACAAGAGCATAAATTTCAGAATCTGAGCCAAAAGCAGCACATGACAAAGGAAACAATAAACAGAGTATTGGAGTGGCCATAATTAAAATATAGGGTGAGATTTTGGGGAACTGAAAAAATTGTTAAAAACTAAAGAAAAAAAACACAAAATAGTCCTTGCTTTCAACTTTTCTCAATTAACAGCCCCATCCTCCTCCCTCCTGGTGTCTGTGTAGGTGGCTCCACTCAAAAGTTTCCTTCCATTGTTCTAGGCAAAGAATGTTGGGAATGTTCATGAAAGCCCTCAGGATACTTTTTTAAACTGCCTTAAAAGTTACCCCTACTCCTCTTTCTGGGACTCAAAGGAAGATTAATGTTCATGAAAATAGAAATACTGGTAAAAGGTGGCTTCCCCATCCCCCTTTTATTAAGCTGTAGTCGAGAAATAGAAACCGTATACATTCAAGAGTGCAATGCGATATTCTGACACACACGTAACTTGCAAAATGATTAGCGCAAGGTTCTCACTTATTGCATCATCTTCTGTTTAGGATGTTGCTATTTCCCAAGTCTCACCACTCTCTTTTCTAACTCATCACTTTTCTGGAGTGAAAAACCCACTGTAGTCACTTGTACAAATTTTTTCTTTCAAGAAGCTAGATGTTTAGAATCCTCCCAGACAAGCTTTAGTGGGAATTTCACCAAATGAGTTTACCACTAGCTGACATGTGTGCTCTCTTATGGAAAATGACAGGAGGCTGTAGAAGGAACAGTAAATACCAGGACAAGATAGTGAGTTGGAAAACGCTGTGAAGTGGGGGTTTCTGCAAATAATTTTCAGTGTGTCCACAAAAGTAGACAATTATTTATGCATAGGTGTACATTTGCATTTGTATTTTAAAATCTAAAAATATACAACTCACAATTGTTATTAAGTCTTACCATGGTGTCCTCAATTAAGTTACCAGAGATAGAAAACAATAAAATTTACTATTTTTCTAATAGCTAATTCTTACAGATGTCTGACTACAGTGACTTCACAATGGCACATGATTGAATCAAGTCAATGATAAAAGAGGAGGTGATACAAGGGAGAAAGAGAATGTGGTTTTAGGATTCCACTCGACAAATTATTCTTTGCTTGTTTGTTTGATTTGTACATGATATAATAATAAAAATGCCATCAGAGTTCCAGGTGACATTTTCACTTCTTTCAATTCATTTGCTTCTGCCTGTTCATACCTTCCTACAGCAACTGTCTTTTGGGATCACAACCTTATATACATTTTTGAAAGCCAATTGCTGCTATAGAAGACATTAGTTACATTGTACAAGATAAACTGCCATAAAAAATGATGATCACCACTCAAGACAAATATACACAATTTCTTATAGTGAAGCCTCTTTACTCAAATCGCTATGAAACCAGATGTTGAGCAAATATCTACAACAATTAAAAACAGGGAGTAAATTTTAAATTACAGCACTTTAAAACAGGAAAGCACATTTACTGAAGCTAAATTTTCAGTTAAAGGAGAACCTGTTCCTGTATTACAGGCCTGTAGGAAATAGAAAACCTGCTTGAATTTTAAATGTGCTTGAATTCTATAGCATGAATCTGGGTTTCTCAAATGTTTTAATTTGTAGTATTAATGATAGAAACTATGAATTAAATTCTTAGTTTGACAACTGACCTTGCTTAAAACACAATTCATTTATTTCTTCATTGAGTATATTACTGTTGCTATGTTAAAACAAGCTTTATAAATAATTCTAATGCAAGGTTTGATATGGCCATAAGCTACTATTAATAATTGAAAAAGAATTAGCTTGGAATTGATTGCAATCCCTGAATTATGCACTTTGCCCATAATACATATTCACTATTCCTTTGACAAATATTTACTGAATGTTCACCATGCATCATGTGCCAAATCAGGAATCAGGATATGCAAATAACCCGAACAGGGTCACTGACCACTGGACCACTGCAAACTGGCAAGGCAAGAGATCAAAGATCAGCAATGACACCTCGGAGAGAAGAGACAGAGTGCTGGGAGCACAAGAGTCTCCAAAGACAAGAAGTCCAGTCCAGGGCTCGAGCCATGAAGCCTCCCCTTTGCTTGCCCCTGACTTCAGCTCTTCACCACCATCCTGATTTGTTAACACAGACACCGGAGTCTCTTCAGAAAGCCCTTTCAGGGCTTTTCTCCAGGTGATTGTGCAAGAGGGCCTTAGATGAACATATTACTGTGATTTTTTTTGGTTTACCTAAACATCGCTCATCTAATTTAGTGCAAATTAATTAAATAATCACAAATTACAAACTGGAAGAGATCAAGACATGAGTATTGGTATTTTCTCTGAAAACACATTTAAAGCTGAAAACCTGGAAGATTATTTTTACTGCAAAAATTACAAAAGCTATGAGATTTCCAACAACTGTGCTATCTCCATCACAGAACTGAAGGCACCATGTGGAAATCATAGGGTCCTCCTCTGTCTCACACATGATACTGTCAGAGCTTTAATGGCTCATAATAGGTGGCCCATAAATGTCTGCCAAATTCCATCAAAGGAACATGATTTCAAATAAATGGAATGTGTGAGTCATCACTACAAAGTTAATTCATTTCCCAGTAATAGTTACTGCTCTCCAGTACTTGTTAGAGCAAGATTCTCAGGAAAGCAGTCTCTGCAGCCCCAGAGACCTAACCGAGAAAGCGCGGCTCTGCCGTCCTCCTCGATCCCGCCCACACCCGCCCAGCCCCAGAGACCTCCCGAGACAGTGAGACCCAAGCCAGAAGCCTATTCGATCCTGCCCATGCCGCCCAGCCAGAGACCGGCCGAGACAGCAGCTGACTCCAGCGGCCTCCTGGATCCCACCACAAGCTCTCCCAGCCAGTGGGAATTTGCACGACACACCAGGCTTCCCAGATCAGTGAGAGTGCAGTGTAGACAAAGGAAGGGGTATAGAAAGAAATAATCAGCCACTCCGCCATCCTCCTCGATCTGCCCGAGCCTGCCCAGCCCCAGAGACCAGCCGGAGACAGAGCAGCTGACTCCACCATCCTCCTTGATCCTGCCCACGCCACCCAGACAGAGACCGGCCTGAGAGAGCTGCTGACTCCAGCAGCCTCCTGGATCCCGCCGCAAGCTCTCCCAGCGAGTGGGAATTTGCATGACTCACCAGGCTTCCCAAATCAGAGTGTGGTGAGTCTGAGGGAGAGCCATTGGCTTCTTCCCACGGGCGCAAACCGGATCCTTGCCCCCAAGCCCTCCAAGCCAGTGACTGGCCTGAAACCTCAGGACCCACTCACCAACACCTCCCCAGATCCCCTGCCCTAAAGCCCGCTGATCAAGTGGGAATTTTCTCAAATCTCTGAGCATCAAAGTTCAGTGAGTGTAGAACTCCACGCCCTCAGTGCCCGAGAGACATTTCCCAGGGATTCCCTGCCCCCCCGACCCCCGGTGGACCGGTGAGAGCTCCAGGCACACTGTGCCAGAGAAACATTTCCAGGTGATTACCGGTCCCACACCACAGCCCCAGACCCAGTGCAGGTTGGCCTGGAGTGAGAACTCCAAGCCTGCCACACCGGAGGGACATTTCTCAGCAATCCTCATTCTGACGCCATGGACCAAAACCCAGCACAGCCTGGTGAGGGCTCCAGGCCCGCTGCACCAGAGGGACTTTCCTAGCCTTCTCGGGTTACGGCCTGTAGACGCTGAACAAGCACAGGCTGGACGACCCAGCACAGCCTACACAGTGAATAAGATTATCCACTATCGTTCTGTGAGCCCAGAAGACCCACCAAAGCCCAGGCCCTCCCACCTGGGGAACAACCTGCCTGAAACAGGAGGGCTGAACCCAGTAAGTTTCCAGATCCTCTCCACAAAGCCAGCTAAGATGGGGAAGTTTCATTACTTGCTCTACATCCCAGTTCGGTTTGTGCTCGCCTGAACAGGGAACCAACAGAGGAGAACCAAAGGAGTTGCAGCAAAAAGGAACTGAACACAACAGCTAGATCCAAGAAAGGCATACCTGGAAAATCTCAAACTTAATAGACTGGCACCCGAATCTCATAACAAGCTAAGGTTATAGCTGCACCAAAGCTCTACACCAAAGGTCAAAGGTCAGTCAGATACAAAATGACAAAGAGAAGGGGAAAAATGCAATTCCAGACCTCAAGTCCATCAGGAAGGGCAGAGGACACTAGCTCAGTTGCAATGAATGAACTAACAGATACAGCAGCAAAGGAACAACAGTAGAAAGCTATAGAGGAAATAAAACAAGAACTAATTCCTCAAATTAAAAAAGAAATATCTGAATACATAGTATCTGATATAAAGAATAAATTCCAGGAACATTGGATGGAAAAACTATGCTCACCCAGAAGCATTGGATGGAAAAACTATGCTCACCCAGAACAAGTACAGAGAGCACTATTCCAGCGGATATATATGAATTAACAGCATCTGAAGCAAAGAAACAACAGCAGAAAGATCATAAATAACTCAAACCAGAAATAAGTTCTGAAATCAAAAAAGAACTTTTTGAAGCCATAGCATCTGAAATACAGAAATAAGTCCAGAAATATACAGAGGAAATCCAACTTGGAAGAAACACAGCAGAAAAAGAATTAATAACTAACTCAAAAGAACACATGGATAAAAAAATTGAGGAGATCAGAAATATGATGGATTCCTTGAATGAGCAATACAGAAAAGAAACAGAACACAGGAAACACAGTCGAAGAGATATAGAAGAACTAAAAATATGAATCACAAGTCTACAAAAACTGTCTGAGTAAAAGTGAAGACAGAGTTTCAGATCTTGAAGATGCCAGAGCACCTAGTGAAAAGATGAGAAAGGATCTCTTAAAAACAATGAGAATGTAGGAAAAAATAATCCATCACCTTCAAGATGACACCAGGATGAACAATGTGAGAATAATTGGTATCAACGAGAATGAAGGAGTCAATACAAAGGACATAAAAAGAATTTAGGGAGAAATACTCACAGAAAACTTCCCAAATATGAGGAAACAATCCAACATTCAGCTCACTGAAGCATACAGAACACCCAATAACCTCAACCCAAGTAGAAACACACTGCGACATATAATACTTAAGATCCCAGAAAGCCAACACAAAAATAATATACAGAAAGCTGCAAGAGAGAAGAAGGAGCTCACATTCAAAGGAAAACACATCAGAATAACAGCCGACTTCTCTACACAAACAATGAACGCAAGGAGAGCATGGAGCAGACTTCTTCAAGTCTACACAAATCAAATTCCAGCCCAGACTATTATACGCTACAAAACTCTTTTTCAAGTTTGATGGAGAAGTGAAATACTTCCATGACAAAGGACAAATAAAGAATTTCATGATGACAAAGCCATCCATTCACAGGCTGCTGAAAGATGTTCTAGAGAGAGAACACAATGAACAGAACTCCATGAATGAGAATAGAAGGAACCCACTAAACAGGACAGACAATTAAACACAGGTTACAAAGGAGTAAACAACACCAGGTAAATATCATGTCAAACATAAGTCAGCACATTTCAATGATAACCATCAATGTAAACGGACTTGATTCTCCAATTAAGAGAAATAAACAGGCACAGTGTATTAGGAAACAAAATCCAACAATATGCTGTATACAAGAAATACACAACTCAAAAGGACATTCATAGGCACAAAGTCAAAGGATGAAAAACAATACTACATGCCCCAGCACCTCAGAAAAAAGCAGGACTAACAATTCTGTTCTCAGATAGTCTCAACTTCAAACCAAGAATGATCAAATGACACAAAGAAGGCCACTATATATTGGTCAGGGGAAAAACTCAAGAGCAAGAAGTAACACTCATAAATATCTATGCACCAAACACAGAACCATCCAACTATATAAGGCAAATCTTAACGGACATGAAAAACTTATTGTCTAAGAACACAATCTTAACAGGAGACCTTAACACACCCTTATCTCAAAAAGATAGGTCAACCAGACAAAAAATTAGCAAGGAAGTAGCAGAACGGAACCAGACCTTGGAACAAATGGACCTGGTGGACATATACAGAGTGTTCCACCCAACCACAGCTGAATACACATTTTTTTCAGCTGCACACAGGTGCAGACCACATACTAGTCCAGAGGTCATGTCTAAGTATATGCAAGAAAATAGAAATTATCACATGCATACTGTCTGACCACAATGGAATGAAACTAGAAATAAATGACAAAAGAAACCAGAAAAAAACACTAAATTCATAGAAACTAAACAACACCCTACTCAGCAATCAATGGGTTGCAGAAGGAATTCAACAAGAAATTCAACAATATCTACAATTCAATGAAAATTCAAATACAACTTAGCAGAATTTATGGGATGCGATAAAAGCAGTTCTTAGAGGGAAAATCATAGCTATGAACTCACACATTAGGAAAACAGAAAGGGAACACATTAGCACCCTAATGTTGCACCTCAGACAACTAGAGAAAGAGGAGCAAACAAAACCCAGAGTGCAAAGACGGGAAGAAATCACAAAGATTAGAGTAGAAATTAATTCAATTGAGATGAAGAAAACAGTTCAAAGAATACACAAATCAAAAAGTTGGTTCTTTGAAAAACTACATAAAGTTGATAAGCCTCTTGCCAACCTCATCAAAAAGAGGCAAAAGAAAATTCAAGTACAAACGATAAAGAATGAAAAGGGTGAAATCACCACAGACCCAGTGAAAATTCAGAAGATTATCAATAGTTACTTCCAGAATCTTTATGCTCACAGAAAAGAAGACACAGAAGAAATGGACATATTCCTCGAAAGGTACAAATTACCAAAACTGAATCAAGAAAATATAACAACTCTCAGTAAGCCGAAAACAGCCAATGAAATACGAAACGTCATAAAAAGCCCACCGACAAAGAAAAGTACAGGTCCTGATGGATTCACAGCTGAATTCTACAAGAAATTTATAGAAGATATAATCCCCACACTTCACAAACTCTTCAATGAAGTTGAAAAGGAAACAGTGACCCAAAATCATTTCTGGAAGCAAGTATAATACTGATTCCAAAACCAGAGAAAGACACAACCATATGTTCTATGTCCCTCATGAACATAGATGCAAAAATACTAAACAAAATTCTGGCAAATAGAATACATCAAATCATGAAGAAGATCATATACCATGACCAGGTACAATTCATTCCAGGGGTGCAAGGATGGTTCAATATTTGAAAATCTATAAATGTAATACACTATATTAATAGACTGAAATGCAAAAACCACATGATCATCTCAATTGATGCAGAGAAAGCCTTTGACAAAGTCCAACACTCACTCATTTTCAAGGTCCTACAGAAAATTGGAATAGATGGACTCTATCTTAACTTGATAAAAGCCATCTATGAAGACACAAAAGCTCATATAATCCTAAATGGGGAAATACTGAAATCTTTTACTCTTAAATCAGGTACAAGACAAGGATGTCTTCTATCACCCCTCCTATTCAATATAGTCTTGGAATCCTTAGCAACAGCCATTAGAAAAGAGGGAGAAATAAAGGGAATAAGAATAGGTAAAAAACAAGTTAAATTATCACTATTTGCAGATGACATGATACTTTACTTGGAAGACCCCAAAAGTTCCACCACGAAACTACTAGAACTAATAGGGAAATTCAGTAGCATAGCAGGATACAAAATCAATACTCAAAAGTCAATAGCATTCCTCTACACACATAACAAGCACACTGAAAGGGAAACAATAGAAGCAATACCTTTCACAGTAGCACCGTGGAAAATGAAATACCTTGGGATTCACTTAACCAAGGAATTCAAAGATCTTTTCATGGAAAATTACAACACCCTTAGAAAAGAGATTATAGAAAATTTCAGAAAATGGAAAGATATTCCATGCTCCTGGATAAGAAGAACCAACATCTTGAAGATGGCCATACTCCAAAAATTGTTGTACAGATTTAATGCTACCCCTATCAAACTGCCACCAACGTACTTCCAAGACATAGAGAAATCATTCCTAAAATTTGTTTTGAACCACAAACGACCTAGAATAGCAAATGCAATCTTGGCCAATAAAGACAAAGCAGGAGGCATCACAATTCCTGACTTGAAATTATACTACAAAGCCACTGTGATAAAATCAACATGGTATTGGCAACAAAATAGACCGGAGGATCAGTGGAATAGATTAGAAGATGCAGAGGCATCTATGAAAACACTCAGCCATCTTATCTTTGACAAAGGGGCTACACAAGCTTACTGGAAGAAAGATAGCCTCTTTAACAAATGGTGCTGGAAAACATGGCTTTTTACATGCCGAAAACTAAAACTTGACCCAGCTCTATCACCATGCACTAAGTTAAAGTCAAAATGGATTAAACATCTAAACATTAAAAGAGAAACACTCAATCGCCTGGAAGAGAAAGTAGGAGGAACTCTTGAAGACATAGGGGTAGGTAAAGAGTTCATGAACAAACATGTAATCGCACGGGAAGCACCTAAAAGAATCAACAACTGAGATCAACTCTTCTTAAGGAGCTTCTGTGTGTCAAAAGAAATTGTTAACAGAGTGAAATGACAACCCACAAATTTTGAAAAAATCCTAACTAATAAGCAATTAGACAGTGAACTACTGTCTAGAATATATAAAGAACTAAGATATAACAGGGCCCTCAAATTTAAAGACCCAATTCAGAAATGGGCATCTGAGATGAATACACACTTCTCAGAGGATGAAATTAAAGGAGCAAGTAAGTATGTGAAAAAATGCTCCACATCACTAGTCATCCATGAAATGCAAATAAAAACAACACTGAGATACCATCTCACTCCAGAAAGAATGGCTATCATAAGGAAATCAACCAACAACAGATGTTGGAGAGGTTGTGAAGAAAAGGGAACACTTCTCCACTGCTGGTGGGAATGTAGACTGGAACAACCATTTTGGAGGTCAGTGTGGAGACTCCTCAAAAGAGTAGGACTAGAAATCCCATTCAAGCTGGCTATCTCCCTACTGGGAATTTTCCCAAAGGATCTGAAAACATTGTATCACAGAGATATTTGTATACCTATGTTTATAGCTGCGCAATGTGTGATAGTAAAATCTTGGAAACAACCAAGATATCCGTCACATGAGGAATGGTTGAAAAAAATGTGGTATTTCTATATAATGGAGTATTACTCAGCTATTAAGAATTATAAGTTTAAAGCATTTATACTGAAGTGGATGCCACTTGAGCATATACTCATAAGTGAAATAAACCAGACACACGTGTGTAAATATCGTATAGTCTCCCTAGTATAACAAGCGAAAAGCAGAAATACAAAAGGAAACATACAACAACAACTAAAATCAATTGAGTCAGATAAGGCAAAGTGAATGGCATATGCTGCAGGATAGTAATCAGCTTTTCTTCTGGATGGTTAACTACCTAAGTTCACAAGTCAGAGTTGGAGAAATAGAAGAGCCACAAGGCCAGCCAACATTTTGTCTCTAGCCTTTCAAGGTCAGCGAAGACTCAGGACATAGGAGAACCTGTACTGCAACATCATGAAACTCAGTTGAGCTCCAAATTTTCTGAACAAGGAGATTATGGAGCCACAGAGGAAAGTGATTGAAGTTCTGTAATGTGCCTGGGGAGAGTCACATGGAGAGAAAACTTTCTCTCAGGCTCTCTCAGAGAGCAAACTGTTCAAGCATTGGCCGTGACTCATCCACATGGATGACACAGACAAAGGATCTACAGAATAATGTACAGGACTACAAGATAAACCCTGAGGGAACTTCACTGACCACATAAGAAACATAAAGTACATGTGTTGGTATATAAGTCTTGCTCTATCTAGGTCTTAACTGTCCATCAGAAAAGTATAAAAATGATATATACATTGCGAGGCCATAATATTAAGCTGAGCTGTAAATGGCTATGGTCAACAACTTCTTTGAATAACTCGCTATTGTTGTGGAATGCTGGATTGTGTTGGATTGTGCTGTCAAGTTCAAGCACCTAAGTTAGTTGAATGACAATGGATTGCCCGCCTTTGACAGGTGTAGACAAAGGAAGGGGTATAGAAAGAAAAAAATCATGGTATATGTGTATAGACAGTACAGTTGGGATAGATAACGCTGTGCTTCTACATAATGCTATGAGAGGTAAGATTTGCACTCATGGTGGTTGGACAGTATATTATGTCGGCTTGTAGTACTATGGTCGTCCACTAGGAAAATAATTATTGAATTCTTGATATTATAATTCAGGTATAAAAAATAAGATAAATAAACAGCTACATTCTGAATTTACTGATAAGTGACATCTGCTATAATAATGTCTGTAAGTATAATATCATGTGTGCACCTTGTACGATATTAAAACAGTATGAAAACAGTCTACAATGTATTAATTTATCGAATCTGTCTTGTTAAGATGTCTTAAAACTGTCTGATTAATATTTGTACTTCAATAAAATAAAAAATAAATTTAAAAAAAGGAAAGCAGTCTCTGAGTGCAACTGTTTATTTGATTATGGAACAGGTTATTCTATTTAACTAATGCACTTTGTTTCACAGATGTTACTCAAAATACATTACTTTGATTATTAATTTAGAAATGTGTATATACAACATACTATACTTAATCTAAATGCTAAATGAATGGACAAGATTGAATTATTGATAATGCAGGGAGTAGGGCACTATGAAGATCAAGTCTAGCTTGATAAGAAACGGTAAAAGTGTCCACTAAAAGAGATTTTTCTGAGTTGTTTCTGGAATAAGAAATCATTTAAAAATTAAATTTCACATTTACTCAGGTCTACCTGTCTTGTTCTGGCAATTTTCTTACAATCTCTTAAGGAATTTCTTTACATTTGAGCTCATTTAATTACAGAATATGTGTGTGTCTCTGTGTGTGTGTGTGCCTGTGCGTGTAAAAATTAATGTATCGTGGAAACTGACAAGCATTCATTTAATCCTGCCAAATGCTGAAAAAAGGTACTATTAGAGTCAACTTACACATAGAGAAATTGTGACTCAGACTTTACTTACCCAAGATCATAACCATAGGACTCTCAGAAGATAAATGCTATCTGTTTGAATTCAATTTTATGTCTCGTACTACTATTCCATACCACTTCCCCTGAACTGAACCACAGAAATGTTAGGTCAACCTTGCAGAATTTAAAAGATTCTTCTGGGTTGTGTAAAACTTGAAAGAAAGAAAATGTGGATGCTATCCTTAGAGCCTTCTCTCAGTTATTTGGCTTCTTTTTTTTTCATCAGAACACTTTGGGATATTTGCCCTTTTCCAATTAAGGACATTAGTCACTGTCCTTGTTCATTTGCCAGTGTTCACTTTCTTCTTCAGCCATGTACAAGTTTAAGGTCAGGCAAAAATTAGCCCTTACCTCCTGGTCAATCAGTAAGAAACTGCTATGTGCTTAGCTCTGTGTTAAATGACATAAGGAGCAAAGATGAGTGTTAAGCAACATTCCCAGTGCTGGCCATATAGTTCAGTGGACTAAAGGCAGTAGCAGAGACCAGAGTTTGATTCCTGGCTTGTCACGCTGGCCCCGCCCCAGGGGTGCACTGAGACAGAGACTGAGACTGGGCATGGTGACATGTGCCTGTAATCCCAGTGTGTAGGAAGCTGAAAATAGGAGGATTTCTACAAGTCTGACCTTTGTAGTGAAACCCCGTGGACCCTGTACTAAATACAAAAAAATTGTCTAAGCAAGGTGCACTTCTAAAAAAAAAATATTACAGATCATAGATATAAATTGAACAGGAGGGGTGATAGAGGACATCCTGGTCTTGTACCATATCTAAGAGTAAAAGACTTCAGTTTTCTACCATTTAGAATTATATTAGCCATTATGTTGTCATAGATGGCTTTTATCAGATTAAAGGAGAGGACCTCTATTTCAATTTTCTGTAGGATTTTGAACATCAGTGAGTGTTGGACTTTTTCAAAAGCCTTTTCTGCATCAATTGATATGATCATGTGGTTTTTACATTTGGCTCTATTGATATAGCATGTTACATTAATGGATTTGCAAATATTGAACCATCCTTGCATCCCTGGGATGAATCCTACATGTCATTGTGTATGGTTTTCTTGGTGATTTGCTGTATTATATTTGCTAGGATTTTATTGAGAATTTCTTGCATCTATATTCATGAGGGATATTGGCCTGTTCTGCTCTTTTTTAGTTGCATCTTTCCTGATTTAGATATCAGTAAAGTACTTGCCTCCTGGAATGATTTTGGGAGTACTGTTTTCTTTTCAATTTCACTGAAGAGTTTGTGGATTGTAGGGATTATGTCTTGTGTAAATTTCTTATAAAATTCAGCTGTGAATCCATCAGGACCTGGCCTTTTCTTTGTCAGCAGGCTTTTCATTACATTTTGTATTTCATTGGCTGTTACTGGGTTATGGAGAGTTGTTCTATCTTGATTCAGTTTTGGTAATTTGCACAGTTCGAGAAATCTGCCCATTTCTTCTGTATCATTTATTCTGTGACAATAAAGGTTCCCAAAGTAGCTATAGATAGTCTTCTGAATTTCCCTGGGTCTGTGGTGATTATACCCTCTTTAATCCTTATTGCTTGTATTTGAATTTTTTCTTTCCTCTTTTTGATGACAGTAACTAGGGGCTTATTGATTTTTTTTTTTTAGCCTTTCAAAGAACCAGTTTTTTGATTTGTTAATTCTTTGAACTATTTTCTTCATCTCAACTGAATTAATTTCTGCCCTAATCTTTATCATTTCTTCCAGTCCTTGGGCTCTGGATTTGGTTTGTTCTTCCTTTTCTAGATGTTGGAGGTGCAGCATTAGGGTGTTTATTTGTTCCAGTTCTGTTTTCCTAATGTGTGAGTTCACAGCTGTGAATTTCCCTCTGAGAACTGCTTTCATCCTATCCCATGAATTCCAACAAGTTGTGGCTGAATTTTTATTGAATTATAGATAATATTGAATTTCTTGTTTAATTTCATCTGTGACCCATTGATTGCTGAGTCGGATGTTGTTTAATTTCCACGTAATTAGGGAGTTTTCCTGATTTCTTTTGTCATTTATTTCCAGTTTCAGTGCACAGTGATCACATAATATGCATGGGATAATTTTTGTTTTCTTGAATATACTTACGTATGACCTCTGGAATAGTATGTGGTCTATTTTAGAAAATGACCCATGTGCAGCTGAAATAAATGTGTATTCAGATATGGTTGGTAGGATCACTCTGTATATGTACACAAAACCCATTTTTTCCAAGCTCTGTTTTAATTTTGCTACTTCTTTGATAATTTTTTGACTGGGTGACCTATCTTTTTGGGATCAGGAAGTATTAACGTCTCCTGTTAAGATTGTGGAATTAGATATTAGATTTTTCATCTCCATTAAGATCTGTCCTATATAGTTGGGTGCACCCATGTTTGGCACATAGATATCTATGATTGTTATCTCTTCTTCTTCTTGAAATTTTTCCCCATAGTGATCTTCTTTATTTTGTTTGCTCATTCTTGGTTTGAAGTTGAGACTGTCTGAGAACAGGATTGCTACTACAGCTTATTTCTGGGGTGCTGGGCATGTAGTATTGATTTCCATCCTTTGACTTTCAGCCTATGAATTTCTTTACGAATTAAGTGTGTTTCTTATATACAGCATACTGTTGGATTTTGTTTCCTAATCCACTGTGCCAGTCTATTTCTCTTAATTGGAGAATTGAGTCCGTTTACATTGATGGTTATAATTGAAATGTGCTGACTTATGTTTGTCATGATATTTACCTGGTATTGTTTACTCCTTTGTTAGCTGTGTTTAATTGACTGTCCTGTTTAGTGGGTTCCTTCCATTCTCATTCATGGAGTTCTGGTCATTGTGGTCCCTCTCTAGAACACCTTTCAGTAGCCTGTGTAGGGATGGCTTAGTCATCATGAAATTCTTTAGTTGTTCTTTGTTGTGGAAGTATTTCACTTCTCCATCAAACTTGAAAGAGAGTTTTGCAGGTTATAGTAGCCGGGGCTGCAATTTGTTTTCATAGAGGACTTGAAGTACTATGCTCCATGCTCTTCTTGCCTCCTTGGTTTGTATAGAGAAGTCTGCCATAACTCTGATGGGTTTTCCTTTAAATGTGGTCTGCTTCTTTTCTCTAGTGACTTTCAGTATATTGTTCTTTTGTAGGATTTCTGGGATCTTGACTATTATATGTCTCCATATGTTTTTAATTGGGTTGAAGTTATTTGGCATTCTGTGTGCTTCAGTTACCTGAATGTCAGATTGTTTCCTCATATTTGGGAAGTTTTCTGCTATTACTTCTGCCCATATTCTTTTTATATCATTTGTATTGACTCCACCCTTCTCATTGATACATATTAGTCGCACATTGCTCACCTTTGCATCATCTTGCAGGTGATGAATTGTTTTTCACTGTATCACTAGCTGCACCAGAGTCTTCAAGATCTGAAACTCTGTCTTCACTTTCACTCAAACAATTTTGCAGGCCTGTGGTTGAGATTTTAACTTCCTCTATATTTTTTTGACTCCATTTCATGCGATCTATTTCTTTCCTGTATTGTTCATTGAAGGAATCCATTTTTTTAATCTCCTCTATCTTTTTTATCAATGCTTCTTTAGACACAGTTATTAATAGATGTAGAGTGCTTTTCAGATTGGGTTTCCTCCATACATTTCTGTATTTGATTCTTTACTTGTGCACTTGTTCTGCATGGGCACAAGGTCTGAGATTGCATTTTGCTCCTTGTTTTTATCATTCCTTATAGCACTAACCTCTTTCATGCATTTATAACATTAGCATCTACTGAAATTTGGGTGCAGCTCTTTTATGTTTGAGTTTATCCAGTTATGCCTGGCTTTTGTCTAGCTGTTGTGTTCAGATCCTTTCTGCTGCAGCCCTTGGAAGTGAACCTGTTGTGCCCCTCTGGCACAACAGTGAACCTGTGGCGCCCCTCTGTTGTGCACCTGGCCAGCGGGCACTTGGGAGCACAGAAGCTCTCCCACACAGTAGCCAAACCTGGTATTTGGATGTATCTGGGGGTCTCAAGAGTGTCGCAGAAGTTCTTACTCACTGGGTGGGCTTGGGTGTGGGGGCTCCAGAGGGGTGAAGGGGTACCAAGGGCATGGTAGAGAGTCTCACTCATGAGGCATGCCTGAGTTTTGGTCTGGAGAGGTCCCGCAGGCACAGAGAGGCTGGGAGTTATCCCACACACTCGTTGGGCCTGGGCTGGCCTGTGTGATATACAAGGCGCACTGTGCTGGCTCTGGAGAGGTGGGGGAGGTCTGCAGAACACAGGTAAAGATCTCTCTCATGAGGGTGTCCTGGGCTTGGTCCAGTGGTCACAGGACAGAGTAGAAGCTCTCCCATACACTCACAGGGCCTGGGTTGGGTGGATCTGGAGCATCCTGAGAGGACTGTGGAAGTTTTCACTCACAGGGTGGGCTTTGCTGGTTCTGGATGGGTAGAAGGAGTCTGGCAGATGTAGAGAAAGGTGTCTCTCACGAGGCAGGCCTAGCCTTGGTCTGTTGGGTGCAGGAAAGAGCAAAAGCTCTCCCATACATTGTTGGGGCCTAGACAATATATCGTATCTGCATCTTGTACTATGAATAACTACTACAAAGACAACAATATGGAATGCATTAATTATTGTAACTGTCCTACTAATCTGTTTTGAAACTGCCTCAGTGCTATCCTTTTCGCAATAAAATTAATATGAAAGGGGCTGGGGAGATGGCTCAGTGGAATAAGTGCTTCTCTGGCAAGCTTAAGGGCCTGAGTTCAATCCCCAGCTCTGCCAAAAACAAAAATAATAAATAATAAATTAATGTAAAAAATCTAAAACTGGAAATTGGAAAGGATGCTTTATGGGGAAACCAACTTATGATCAGGTAAACAAACTCAGAAGAAGTCTGTTTTACCCTATACCAAAAATTCAAAAAAAACCAAAACTTTAATAAAAGAATGTACATGTATTTATTTTGGGTTATACAAGTTATTTAATATACTTTGCATTATGTTTATAATTCCTTGCTTTAACTAACGTTGTCAATTAAGTGACCACTTCTGATATTATCTGACAAATACTTTTGTGTATGGACAGTTAGACAAATGTTAAAGGCCTTACACAAAGAGAAAAATTACTGGAGATCTTGATAAATACACATGGTGTATTGGGTGTCATTATTGCAGATATGCAATAATAAGAAAGTATGTTATGATAATTTTAATACATTCTATTACTATGCATTTTAAGAAAAAAGGCATACATAATTTATACATCTTAAAGTCCTTCCCAACAAAATAATTGCTGAATATCTGATATAAAGTAAGTTTACTGAATAGGAATTAAAGTAATTAGAAAGACTTTCCTGCTTGAAAAGAGATGAGTTGGTAAAGTAAAAGTCATCTCACGATTAGGAAAAATAAAAGTCCTTTCTGCTATTATGCACACAAATATAAATGTCCCAAAGGCAGACACTGCATTTTCTGATTGAGGTGGACCACTTGGAGCATAGAAAATCTTCTTGTGGCAAAAGTAGTTCCCTTATGTACAAAGAAAGTACAGGAAATTTAAATCCCTTAGCTTAGTTTGAGGGCTGATAAGTGTCCTTGAAAACAGCAATTAGAGGCCAACACATGGAAATTAATATTGACAAGAAAAATGTCATCAAGATGAAGAAAGATACACTTTTAAAAGAAGTAAAAGAAAATTTAGAATTCAATGACTAAAAGTGATACTTTCTTTTTCCATATATGTATTTAGTACAGGGTCTCATTATGCAGCTCAGACTAAGAGTGGTCCTCCTCTTTTCAGCCTCCCTAGTGCTGGGATTATAGGTGTGCACCACTATGCCAGACTCAGTTGCCTGGCTCAGCATGCCCCAGGGGCTGGGCCAGCACAGTGTGAGGGACTGGGGATCGAACTCTGGTCCTTGTGCTTGCCAAAACAGGCCCTTGATCTGTTGAGCCATCTCGCTGTCCCTAAAGGTGATACTTTTGATTGATAATGAGAAAAATCTGTGCCTCACATTTACTTAAATCTTATTCAAAGTGACAGCTCCCTTAAATGTGCAGTGCAATATCAATAATCAGAAATATAAAACTAGCTAACAAGTCTTTGCAACATATGATAGTCGATTATTTATTTGCAAAATATGAATAGTATCTGTCCTATAGTAAAAGCTTTCTAAAACTCAGGGGGAAACATAGCAAAGATTTGCTATGTAAACATAGCAAAGATTTTTTATAAATAAGCAATCAACAAAAGAAAATCCAAATAATGAAAAAATTATATTCAATGCGTTGTTAAACAGAATGCAAGAAAAAGTTTTCAATGTATCACTTGTCCTCTCTCATATGTGGAAGCTAAAGAAGTTGACCTAAAAGTAGAATAGTAACTACCAAAGGTTAGAGAAAAAGGGAAGTTGAGTTTTATCAGTGTACACTATATGCATGTCTAAAAATATCGCTCTGAACTCCAAAGCTGTGCAACTACTACATGTACTTAAGCTTTTTAAGGTACTCCCAAATTCGAAGGTGATACCAACCATGCTGAATGGATGTGAAACCTACTCTATAAACTCAGGTCAGCCTCACTTGTATAGCAAACATATACCAATTTAAAAAAAAGACTCATACACTAAAAGTAGAGGTGGGAGAGACAGTTTGAAAGACAAGTGGCCAATACGCTGTACTTCTTTTCCTTTTTTCTCTTCCTCAGCTCCAGCTACCTGGGTTGGCCATTCAGGAGATTTCCCAGAGAGCCTGACCTCTCTTTCCTGAGTCTGTAGTAGCATAAGGATTGGATATTTTTAAGATTGGATTTTGTGGTGTCTGAGGAGATGAAAGTGGAGAATTACATCAGAGGCTTGTCCACGTGTAAACAAGGGGAGGAGTGAAAGGAATTTTGTAAAAGAATAAATGCTAGCAGGCTTCTTGTCAGGAATAGGACAAGTTGAGCAGAAAGAAATAGTGTGCA
Source organism: Ctenomys sociabilis (assembly GCA_004027165.1). Taxonomy (NCBI): domain Eukaryota; kingdom Metazoa; phylum Chordata; class Mammalia; order Rodentia; family Ctenomyidae; genus Ctenomys; species Ctenomys sociabilis. The sequence continues at coordinate 33,913 of PVKA01009173.1, read as the reverse complement.
CAGAGTTAGGTGGGGTGCACTGGTGAAGAGGCATGGTGTACACCAAGACATTCCAGCAGGGAGAGAAGCCTGGGAAGGAATCAAACGCTAAGTCTGCTCTGGAGTTGTGATGAAACTAGTGTGGGAAAACCACATGCAACAAATTCACAATATTTTATATCACCATTTTCATATCAAGAACTTTTTAAAACTAATTACTGTTACATCTTAGTTCTTTACATATTCTAGACAGTAGTCCTCTGTCTGATTGCTTATTAGTTAGGATTTTTTCAAAATTTGTGGGTTGTCTTTTCACTCTGTTGACAATTTCTTTTGACACACAGAAGCTCCTTGAGAACAGTTGATCCCAGTTGTTGATTCTTTCAAGAGCTTCCCGTGCGAATATATGTTTGTTCATGAACTCTTTACCTACCCCTATGTCTTCAAGAGTTCCTCCTACTTTCTCTTCTAGGCGATTGAGTGTTTCTCTTTTAATGTTTACATCTTTAATCCATTTTGACTTTAATTTAGTGCATGGTGATATAGCTGGGTCAAGTTTTAGTTTTCGGCATGTACAAAGCCATGTGTTCCAGCACCATTTGTTAAAGAGGCTATCTTTCTTCCAGTAAGCTTGTGTAGCCCCTTTGTTGAAGACAAGATGGCTGAGTGTTTTCATAGATGCTTCTGCGTCATCTAATCTATATGATGTTGATTTTATCACAATGGCTTTGCAGTATAATTTCAAGTCAGGAATTGTGATGCCTCCTGCCTTGTCTTTACAGGGCCCTCAAATTAAAGACCCAATTCAGAAATGGGCATCTGAGATGAATACACACTTCTCAGAGGATGAAATTAAAGGAACAAATAAATATATGAAAAAAATGCTCCACATCGCTACTCATTCATGAAATGCAAATAAAAACAACACTGAGATACCATCTCACTCCAGAAAGAATGGCTATCATAAGGAAATCAACCAACAACAAATGTTGGAGAGGTTGTGGGGAAAAGGGAACACTTCTCCACTGCTGGTGGGAATGTAGACTGGTACAACCATTATGGAGGTCAGTGTGGAGAATCCTCAAAACAGTAGGACTAGAAATCCCATTCAAGCCGGCTATCCCCCTACTGGGAATTTTCCCAAAGGATCTGGATACACTGTATCATAGAGATATATGTGTACTTATGTTTATAGCAACACAATGTGTGATAACAAAATCTTGGAAACAACTAAGATGTCCATCACATGAGGAATGGTTGAAAAAGATTTCTATACAATGGAGCATTACTAGGTATTAAGAATGATAAGTTTGAAGCATTTATACTGAAGTGGATGCCACTTGAACATATACTCATAAGTGAAATAAACCAGGCACACATGTGTAAATATCGTATAGTCTCCCTAGTATAACAAGCGAAAAGCAGAAATACAAAGGGAAACGTACAACAACAACTAAAATCAGTTGAGTCAGATAAGGCAAAGTGAATGGCATATGCAGCAGGATACTAATCAGCTTTTCTTCTGGATGGTTAACAACCTAAATTCACAAGTCAGAGTTGGAGAAATAGAAGAGCCACAAAGCCAGCCAACATTTTGGCCCTAGCCTTTGAAGGTCAGCGAAGACTCAGGACATAGGAGAACCTGTAATGCTACATCATGAAACTCAGGTGAGCTCCAAATTTTCTGAACAAGGAGATTATGGAGCCACAGAGGAAAGAGATTGAAGATCTGTAGTGTGCCTGGGGAGAGTCACAGGAAGAGAAAACTTTCTCTCAAGCTCTCACAGAGTGAAAACTGATCAAGCATTGGCCGTGATTCATCAACAAAGGAACTACAGAATAATGTACAGGACTACAAGATAAACCCTGAGAGGACTTCACTGACCACATAAGAAATATAAAGTTCATGTGTTGGTATAGCAGTCTTGATCTATCTAGGTATTAACCATCCAGAAGAAAAGTATAAAAATGAAGTATACGTCGTGGGGCCATAATATTAAGCTGAGCTGTAAATGGCTATGATCGACAACTTCTTTGAATAACTCACTATGGTTGTAGAATGCTGGACTGTGTTGGATTGTGTTGTCGAGTTCAAGCACCTGTTAGTTGAATGACAATGGAGTGCTCACCTTTGACAGGTGTAGACAAAGGAAGGGGTATAGAAAGGAAGAATCATGATGTGTGTGTATAGACAGTACAGTTGGGATAGATAACGCTGTGCTTCTACATAATCCTATGAGAAGCAAGATCTGCACTAATGGTGGTTGGACAGGATATTATGTTGGCTTCTAGTACTATGGTCACCCACTAGGAAAATAATTATTGAATTTTTGATATAATTCAGGTATAAAAAATAAGATAAGTAAGCAGCTACACTCTTAATTTACTGATAAGGTACATCTGCTAAAATAATATCTGTAAATATAATATCATGTATGCACCTTGTACGATACCAAAACATTATGAAAACAGTTTGCAATGTATTAATTTATCAAATGTAATACCTTGTTAAGGTGTCTTGAAACTGTCTGATTGACATTTTTAATTCAATTAAATAAATAAATAAATAAATAAATAAAATAAAAAAATAAAACTAATTACTAATTTTTTTCAAGGTGGGAAACCAACCATGGCTTCCTTTCTATTACAAGCTTTCAAGCAGGCCAAATAGCTCAGCAGAATAAAGAGCCTGCTTAGGCACAGGACAATGGTCAGGGTTCAATTCCTAGTGTGCTATACAAGCCCCACCCCTGGGGCATGCTTAGACAGTGATTGAGCCTGGGCCTGGTGGCACATGCTATAATCTCAGCACTTGGGAGAGTGAAAACAGGAGAATCACTATGAGCCTAATCTATGTAGTAAGACCCTGTACACTGTAGACCCTGTAACATACCCAGTCCAGTAACATAGACCATTACACTCTTCCCCACTCTAGAACTTCATCTCTCTTATTTTGGAATTACTCTAGGTGGGAAAGCTATATAGAATATTAATAGAAATACAAACATTTAAGGTTGTTCTAGTGAGGTCTTTGATAAAAAAGAACAAATTGTTACAAACTGGAGAAAAAATTAGTTTTTATTATATAGTGGAAAAGAATTTGGCCAAATTGTATTCAAATGTTCTGTGGAAATTAGAATTTGGGAGTGGTGAAATTGAATACTTAGGTGAAGAGATTTCTAAATAGATATTTAGAAATTCCTCAGGCTACCAATAATGCAAAAAGTGAGAACTTAGGTTCTGAAGAGACTACTCAGTATGTGAGTGAATGACCTCTTGATAAGGAGATTGGTATGAGTGTGTACCACAAATTTAATGAGCGATTTTAACATAGGCCAATAATAAAGATGTGATCATAACAGCAGAAACACTGCCAATTTAGACTAAAAGGAACTGGATGAAATAACAGAACAATTGGGCTGGGAACATGTTTGATTCTTCAAAAGAAGAGAAAAATGGGCCTGAAGTGATGCACAGATCAGCAGGGCTGATGTTCCCACAGCAGGCCCATGGTGGGGTTGTTTCCTTCCTGGTGACAAAGGCTTCAAAAGTTGTGGCCTCTTCCTCAACTTCAGCAGGCCTGGCTCCCCACCCCATCCAGTGCTTCATGAGCAGTGTGGCTTCACAGGGCGAAAGCAATCGGCTGACCCTAGAGCTATGAGGTATGTCTTCTCAAATAACAAGAAGTCTATAGGTCATATGGTTCCTGCATGGGCTATTTCATTTTTTTAATATTAATTTTATTAAGAAAAAGCTTTGAGACAGTTTCAAAATAGGTTAGTAGGAGAGTTACAATAATTAATACATTGCATAATGTTGTCTTTGTAATCTTGTCTAAACACTATTAGTACAAATCTCTCTTTTCATTGAACTAAGAGAAAGTAGCTGTATATCTATCCTATTTTTTATTAATTTTATTGAGAAACAAATAGTAATGAGAGTTTCAAAACAAGTTAGTAAACAGTTACAATAATTAATACAGTGCATATTGTTGTCTTTGTAGTAGTTATTCATAGTACAAGATGCAGACATGATATCCTATTGAAACATTATTAGTACAAATCTTTCTTTTCATTGAATTAAGAGAAAGTAGCTGTATATCTATCCTAATATATATATAATGGTCCTTCATATGTAACCCCTTTTTTGTTTAGTTTTGTCAGAGATGGGTATTCCAATGCTATTTGAATATTGTAGGTGCATGAATTCAGCAAACTAATCCAATGTAGTCCATAATAGTAGTGGGTTATCTGTAGAACTGGCAATGTCAGAAGTTGCTGACTTGAGCCTTTCATAGCTTAGCATATTAATATGGCTTTACATTTTATACATCAAACATTGAAGATGCTTTATACTTTTCTACTGGATGGTTAAGACCAAAGTAAAGAAAGACCTATATAACAATAAATGTAACTTTTGTATCTGACAAGGTCAGTCAAATCCCCTCAGGATTTATGCCACAGTTTGTAGATCCTTTGTCAGTGTCAGCCACAGTATGGGCCATTTCAATGGTTTAGCAAAAACTTTTGACTCTGATCCCTTTGCCATCCTCAGCATTTCGTACTGGCCCACAGATAAACTTCAATCATAGAAGCAAGCCAGTTCTCACATCCATAGACATCATATTCAGGTTGAGGAGGAGAGACAATTTCTTATATGTTCCTATGAGTGAAGAAATCTTCCTCAGAACTTCTCCCAACTCCACTCATCATATTAATTGACCAGAACTTGGATACATGTTCATGCCTCGAGCAGTTATGAGTACATAAGATGATGCTAAATTATTGACAGATGAATTAAGATTTTTTTAATATATAAAGGGAAGGTAGATATATAAACAAAATCAAAAGTCAGTTATTAAGTCAGTTAATATTAGGATTAACTGCATAAACTAAAACATCTAAATAGTTTTAAAGAGCTTGTAGAAATTTAGTTTCCCCTAATATAAAACCAGAAGTAGGCCCCCAGCACTGGTAACAGTGACTCAACGGATGGCTAATGTAATGTAATGTGGTATAATTCCAATCATATCTCTTACTTATGAAGAGCAGAAGGGGAAAAGAATAAAATGGTTCCACTTCCACTGGAGCCAGTACTTTTTAAGAGATTTTTTTTAAAGCTCCACCTAACAACATTGAATTGTCTATTTCTAGCTGAAAGAAAGATTGAAAATTAATCTTTTAACTGGGTACATGACTGCTGAGACTTTCAGAAAAGGAAATGAAAAGTATGGATATTGGATAAGCAATTATGTCTATCTGCCGTAGCCAGCCAAAAAGGACTCAATGGCCTTTGGGTAGGCAAAGAAACCACTCAACTTTATTTTCTTTTGTAATTTCCTTAAAACGTGTTTCCACATCTTCATATTATTAATTTCACCCTTTTTTCCTAACATGCCATCTGTTATTGTAGAGGCTGAGAAGTTAAAAACTATATCACTGTGAAAGCTCTGGGTGAAGCTGTGAAACTGCAAAACAATATTCACATACATATATATGTGTATATATATTTACTTATATATGTGTGTATCATGTAGAATGGGATTGTGTTTGAATGAAAACATTTCAAATAGATAAAATAAGTTTTATTTGTTTTGTTTTGACAAAGAAAGTTTCAATCATTCTGTACAGTTGCCATACTAGCAAGATGTAGCTGACTGACAGAAACAAGATTAGGAGGGAAAAGAATACATGTTTATACATTTAAAAACATAGGAGATCAAGCAAAGAACAATGTCTAGGGCCAGAGCTATAGCTTATTAGCACAGCACCTGCCTGGTAAGCACAAGGTCCTGAGTTCAATTTCCAATAGCAAAAAAAAAAAAAAAAAAAGGTTAGGAAACGCTTGCTCTTTGTTCCTCTGATCAGAAGCATCTTTCTTCATGGTAGTATGTTATAATGAGGAAGTCACCCAAAAAATGACATGAAAACTAATGAAGGACAAATTTCCAGTAGTTTAATCACCTTTACCTTGGGGGAAGTATTAGCAGTAATAGAAACATTTGGGTAGATGAGTTAATAAAGAACTTAATTTTTGTGCCAGGGATCAAACTCAGCACTGTGTTTGCCAGGCAGGCATTTCTCCCCAGCCCAACAAAGAACAAATTTACAAGTAGATAGAGTTCAGTGATATTTGAAAGGCTAGGATGCTGTCCACACTTGCTATTTCCCCTTTAACTTGGTCAACATTTTCAAATTCACATGCTTGCCTCACTTGGTCTCTCTCCCAGCATGTTTTCAAAGAACACAATAGAACTCATTTCCACCAAAAGGCTGTGTGTCAGGGATTGTATCAGTCGAAGCCTTCTCGAATCATTTTTTTCTTGCTGTCAACAAAGATGGACAAGTACTAGCCACAACTCTTAGAAGGTGTAGAAAAGGTAGCTAGTTCCTTTCCCTTACACTAGGAAGACAAAACGATGTTTACACACACCAGTCTGATTTATTTCATTTATGAGTATGGTCTCCAGTTGCATCCATTTTTCTGTAAAAGCCCTCAAGGTTATCTTTCTTTATAGTTGAGTAATACTCTGCTGTGCAAAAATACCACATGTTCTTTATCCATTCCTCAGTTGATGGGCATTTGGGTTGCTTCCAAGATTTAGCTATGACAAAATGCACTGCTATAAACGTGGGTGCACATAAATCGCTGTGGCATGTTTTCAGTTTTTCTGAAAAATACCCAGTACAGGAATAGGTAGGTTGAATGGGACCTCTGTTCAAAGGAAAGGAGCAACTTGGATGGGGAAATTAAAAAAAGAAAGGAAGAACAAGTGAAAAAAATTATATATATATACATATGTATATGACAGCTTAGATAATTGTGCTGCTGTCCTATCAAAAGAAACAGTTAACACTTATTCTTCTCCTCTTCTTAATTTTTTGACCAATTTTTGACCACTTTTTTATACTTATATCTGGTAATCTAAATAACTAATCTGAAGACAACAATTGGCAGTATAACAAACATTGTTGAATGATTCCTATCATTTTGTTTACGCTCTTTTTTATTTTACTTTTGTTTTACTGAAGTACAAATATCGATGAGACAGGTTTAAGATAACTTGACAAGATGAATTTCATAAATTAATACATTGCAAACTGTTTTCATAATGTTTTTGTATCATAAAAGGTGTATACATGATACTATACTTACAAACATTATTATACCGTATGTCTCTTATCAGTAAATTAAGAGACTGTAGCTGTTTGCCCATCTTATTTTTATACCTGAATTACATTAAAGATTCAATAATTAATACTTTCTACCTTGTTATTTTCCTAGCAGTTGTCCATAGTATGAGAAGCCAACATAATATCCTGTCCAACCACCATTAGTACAAATCTTGCCCCTCATAGAATTATGTAGAAGCACAGTGTTATCACTCTCAACTCTACTGTCCATACATACACATCATGATTCTTCCATTCTATACCCATTCCTTGCTCTACACATGTCAGAAATGGGCAGTCCATTCTCATTCAACTAACTTAGGTGCTTAAAGTCTACAACACAATCCAACACAGTCCAGCATTCCACAACAATAGTGAGTTATCCGAAGAAGTAGTTGACCATAGCTATTTACAGGCCAACTTAATATTATGGCCCCGGGATGTATGCTTCATTTTTATACTTTTCTGATGGATAGTTAAGACCTAGATAGAGCAAGACTTATATACCAACACATGTACTTTATATTTCTTATGAGGTCAGTGAACTCCCCTAAGGGTTTTTCTTGTAGTCCTGTACATTCTTCTTTAGATCCTTTGTCTGTGTCATCCATGTGGATGAGTCACAGCCAATGCTTGAACAGTTTGATCTCTGTGAGAGCCTGAGAGAAACTTTTCTCTCCATGTGACTCTCCCCAGGCACACTACAGATCTTCAATCTCTTTCCTCTGTGGCTCCATAATCTCCTTGTTCAGATTTTGGAGCTCAACTGAGTTTCATGATGTAGCAGTACAGGTTCTCCTATGTCCTGAGTCTTCGCTGACCTTGAAAGGCTAGAGCCAAAATGTTGGCGGGTTTTGTGGCTCTTCTATTTCTCCAGCTTTGATATGTGAAATTAGATTGTTAACCATCCAGGAAAAAAGCTGAATAGTACCATGCAGCATATGCCATTCACTTTGCCTTATCTGACTCAACTGATTTTAGTTGTTGTTGGACATTTCCATTTGTATTACTGCTTTTCACTTCATATACTAGGGAGACTACACAATATTTACACATGTGTGTCTGCTTTATTTCACTTATGAGTATATGTTCAAGTGGCATCCACTTCAGTATAAATACTTCAAACTTATCATTCTTAATAGCTGTGTAATACTCCATTATATAGAAATACCACATCTTTTTCAACCATTCCTCATGTGATGGACATCTTAGTTGTTTCCAAGATTTTGCTATCACACATTGTGCTGCTATAGGTACACATATATCTCTATGATACAATGTATCCAGATCCTTTGGGAAAATTCCCAGTAGGGGGATAGCTGGCTTGAATGGTATTTCTAGTCCTACTGTTTTGAGGATTCTCCACACTGACCTCCACAATGGTTGTACCAGTCTACATTCCCACCAGCAGTGGAGAAGTGTTCCCTTTTCCCCACAACCTCTCCAACATTTGTTGTTGGTTGATTTCCTTATGATAGCCATTCTTTCTGGAGTGAGATGATGTCTCAGTGTTGTTTTTATTTGCATTTCACGGATGACTAGCGATGTGGAGCATTTTTTCATATATTTATTAGCTTCTTTAATTTCATCCTCTGAGAAGTGTGTATTCATCTCAGATGCCCCTTTCTGAACTGGGTCTTTAAATTTGAGGGCCCTGTTATATCTTAGTTCTTTATATATTCTAGACAGTAGACCTCTGTGTGATTGCTTATTAGTTAGGATTTTTTCAAAATTTGTGGGTTGTCTTGTCACTCTGTTGACAATTTCTTTTGACACACAGAAGCTCCTTAAGAAGTGTTGATCCCAGTTGTTGATTCTTTCAAGTGCTTCCCATATAAATACATGCTTGTTCATGAACTCTTTACCTACCCCTATGTCTTCAAGAGTTCCTCCTACTTTCTCTTCCAGGAAATTGAGTTTTTCTCTTTTAATGTTTAGATCTTTAATCCATTTTGACTTTAACTTAGTGCATGGTGATAGAGCTGGGTCAACTTTTAGTTTTCGGCATGTAGAATGCCATGTTTTCCAGCACCATTTGTTAAAGAGGCTATCTTTCTTCCAGTGAGCTTGTGTAGCCCCTTTGTTGAAGACAAGATGGCCGAGTGTTTTCGTAGATGCCCCTGCATCTTCTAATCTGTTCCACTGATCCTCAGGTCTATTTTCTTGCCAATACCATGTTGATTTTATCACAGTGGCTTTGTAGTATAATTTCAAGTCAGGATTTGTGATGCCTCCTGCTGTGTTTTTATTGGCCAAGATTGCGTTTGCTATTCTAGATCGTTTGTGGTTCCAAATAAATTTTAGGAATGATTTCTCTATGTCTGGGAGGTACGTTGGTGGCAGCTTGATAGGGCTTGCATTAAATCTGTACAACAATTTTGGGAGTATGGCCATCTTCACGATGTTGGTTCTTCTTATCCAGGAGCATGGAATATCTTTCCATTTTCTGAAATTCTCTATAATCTCTTTTCTAAGAGTGTTGTAATTTTCTGTGAAAAGATCTCTGACTTCCTTGGTTAAGTGAATCCCAAAGAATTTCATTTTCCACGGTGCTACTGTACAAGGTATTGCTTCTATTGTTTCCCTCTCAGTGTGCTTGTTATGTGTATAGAGAAATGCTATTAACTTTTGAGTATTGATTTTGTATCCTGCTATGCTACTGAATTTCCCTATCAGTTCTAGTTTCGTGGTGGAACTTTTGGGGTCTTCCAAGTAAAGTATCATGTCATCTGCAAATAGTGATAATTTAACTTGTTCTTTACCTATTCTTATTCCCTTTATTTCTCCCTCTTTTCTAATGGCTGTTGCTAAGGATTCCAACACTATATTGAATAGGAGGGGTGATAGAGGACATCCTTGTCTTATACCTGATTTAAAAGTAAAAGATTTCAGTTTTTCCCCATTTAGGATTATATGAGCTTTTGGGTTTTCATAGATGGCTTTTATCAAGTTAAGATAGAGTCCATATATTCCAATTTTCTGTAGGACCTTGAACATGAATGAGTGTTGGACTTTGTCAAAGGCTTTCTCTGCATCAATTGAGATGATCATGTGGTTTTTACATTTCAGTCTATTAATGTAGTGTATTACATTTATAGATTTTCGAATATTGAACCATCCTCGCATCCCCGGAATGAATCGTACCTGGTCATGGTGTATGATCTTCTTCATGATTTGCTGTATTCTATTTGCCAGGATTTTGTTGAGTATTTTTGTGGTTATGTCTTTCCTGGTTTTGGAATCAGTATTATTCTTGCCTCCAGAAATGATTTTGGGAGGACTGTTTCCTTTTCAACTTCATGGAAGAGTTTGTGGAGTGTGGGGATTATATCTTCTATAAATTTCTTGTAGAATTCAGCTGTGAATCCATCCGGACCTGTACTTTTCTTTGTTGGTGGGCTTTTTATGACGTTTTGTATTTCGTTGGCTGTTTTCGGCTTATTGAGAGTTGTTATATCTTCTGGATTTAGCTTTTGCCATTTGTACCTTTCGAGGAATCTGTCCATTTCTTCTGTGTCTTCTATTCTGTGAGCATAAAGATTCTCAATCTAACTATTGAAAATATTCTGAATTTCCACTGGGTCTGTGGTGATTTCACCCTTTTCATTCCTTATCACTTACACTTGAACTTTCTTTTGCCTCTTTTTGATGAGGTGGCAAGAGGCTTATCAACTTTATTTAATTTTTCAAAGAACCAACTTTTTGATTTGTGTATTCTTTGAACTGTTTTCTTCATGTCAATTGAATTAATTTCTGCTCTAATATTTATGATTTCTTCCCATCTTTACGCTCTGCATTTCATTTGCTCTTCTTTTTCTAGTTGTCGGAGGTGCAACATTAGGGTGCTAATTTATTCCCTTTTTGTTTTCCTAATGTGTGAGTTCATAGTTATGATTTTCCCTCTAAGAACTGCTTTCATCATATTCCATAAATTCTGGTATGCTGTACTTGAATTTTCATTGAATTGTAGATATTGTTGAATTTCTTCTGCAACCTATTGATGGCTGAGTAGGGTTTTGTTTATTTTCCATTAATATAGTAGGTTTTTCTGATTTCTTTTGTCTTTTTTTCCAGTTTCATTGCATTGTGGTCAGATAGTGTGTATGGGATAATTTATATTTTCTTGCATATACTTAGGCATGACCTCTGGACTAGTATGTGGTCTATTTCCGTAAATGACCCATGTGAAGCTGAAAAAAAATATGTATTCAGCTGTGGTTGGGTGGAACACTCTGTACATGTCCACCAGGTCCATTTGTTCCAAGCTCTGGTTCAGTTCTGCTACTTCCTTGCTAATTTTTTGTCTGGTTGACAAAAAATTATCTCTTTTTGAGATAAGGGTGTGTTAAGATCTCCTGTTAAGATTGTGTTCTTAGACATTAAGTTTTTCATGTCCCTTAAGATTTGTCTTACATAGTTGGGTGCTCCTATATTTGGTGCATAAATATTTATGAGTTTTACTTCTTCCTCTTGAATTTTTCCCCTGACCAGTATATAGTGGCCTTCTTTGTGTCATTTGATCATTCTTGGTTTGAAGTTGAGACTGTCTGAGAACAGAATTGCTACTCCAGATTTTTTTCTGAGGTGCTGGGGTATATGGTATTGTTTTCCATCCTTTGACTTTGAGCATATGAACGTCCTTTTGAGTTAAGTGTGTTTCTTGTATCAGCATATTGTTGGATTTTGTTTCCTAATCCACTGTGCCTGTCTATTTCTCTTAATTGGAGAATCAAGTCCGTTTACATTGATGGTTATAATTGAAATGTGCTGACTTATGTTTGTCATGATATTTGCCTGGTGTTGTTTACTCCTTTGTAACCTGTGTTTAATTGTCTGTCCTGTTTAGTGGGTTCCTTCCATTCTCATACATGGAGTTCTGGTCATTGTGGTCCCTCTCTAGAACATCTTTCAGCAGCCTGTGAATGGATGGCTTTGTCATCATGAAATTCTTTAGTTGTTCTTTGTCATGGAAGTATTTCACTTCTCCATCAAACTTGAAAGAGAGTTTTGCATGGTATAATAGCCTAGGCTGGAATTTGTTTTTGTGTAGGATTTGAAGAACTCTGCTCCATACTCTCCTTGCCTTCATTGTTTGTGTAGAGAAGTCGGCTGTAATTCTGATGGGTTTTCCTTTGAATGTGAGCTCCTTCTTCTCTCTAGCAGCTTTCAGTATATTATTTTTGTGTTGGATTTCTGGGATCTTAACTATTATATGTCTTGGTATGTTTCTACTTCGGTTGAAGTGATTTGGTGTTCTGTATACTTCGGTGACCCGAATGTTGGATTGTTTCCTCATATTTGGGAAGTTTTCTGTGAGTATTTCTCCCTAAATTCTTTTTATGTCATTTGTATTGACTCCTTCATTCTCATTGATACCAATTATTCTCACATTGTTCATACTGGCATCATAGTGCAGGTGACGGATTATTTTTCCCTGGATTCTCATTGTTTTTGAGGGATCCTTTCTGACCTTTACACTAGCTGCTCCGGCATCTTCAAGATCTGAAACTCTGTCTTCGCTTTCACTCCAAACGGTTTTGTAGACTCCTGATTGATATCTTTAGTTCTTCTATATCTCTTTGACTGTGTTTCATGTGTTCTATTTCTCTTCTGTATTGCTCATTCAAGGAATCGTTCATATTTCTGATCTCCTCAATTTTTTTATCCATGTCTTCTTTAGAGGTAGCTATTAATTCTTTTTCTGCAATGTTTCTTCCAAGTTGGCTTTTCTTCCAAATTGGACTTATTTCTGTATTTCAAATGCTATGACTTCAAAGGATTCTTTTTTTCAAAGAATTATTTTTTGATTTCAGACATTATTTCTGATTTGAGTTCCTCATGATCTTTCTGCTGTTGTGTCTTTGCTTCAGATACTGTTAATTCATACATTTCAGCTGGAATAGTGCTCTCTGCACTTGTTCTGGGTGAGCATTGTTTTTCCATGCAGTTCTTCTGGAATTCTTTATTTCAGATACTATGTATTCAGATATTTCTTTTTTATTTTGGGGAATTAGTTCTCATTTTATTTCCTCTATAGCTTTTTGCTGTTGTTCCTTTGCTGCTGTATCTGTTAATTCACTCATTGCAGCTGAGCTAGTGTCCTCTGCCCTTACTGGTGCACTCGAGGTCTGGGATTGCATTTTTCCCCTTTTCTTTGTCATTTTCTTTAGCACTGACCTTTGACCTTTTGTGTGGAGGTTTGGTGCAGCTATAATCTTAGCTTGTTATGGAATTCTGGTGCCAGTCTATTAAGTTTGAGATTATCCAGGTATGCCTATCCTGGATCTAGCTGTTGTGTTCAGTTCCTTTCTTTGCTGCAGCTCCTTTGGTTCCCCTCTGTTGGTACCCTGTTCAGGTGCACACTATTTGAACTGGGATGCAGAGCAAGTCATGAAAATTCCCCGTCTTAGCTGGCTTTGGGGTGAGGATTTGGAAAATTGCTGGGGTCAGCCCTCCTTTGTCAGGCAGGTCGCACTCTAGGTGGGTGGGCCTGGTCTTTGTTGGATCTTCTGGGATCACAGAAAGATAGTGGATGATCTTATTCACTGTGTATGCTGTACTGGGTCGGCCAGCATGTGCTGGGTCTGGGTCTACAGGCTGGAACCCGAGAAGGCTGGGAAAGGTCCCTCTGGTGCAGCGTGCCTGGAGCACTCACTTACAGGCCAGGCTGTGCTGGGTTTCGGGCCGTGGCGTGGGACAAAGGATTTCTGAGAAATGTCCCTCTGGAGTGGCAGGCTTGGAGTTTTCACTCCAGGCCAACCTGCACTGGGTGTGGGGCCCTGCGGCGGGACTGGCAGTTGCTTGGAAATGTTTCTCTGGTGCAGTGGGCCTGGAGCTCTCTCTGGGCCACGCGGGGGTTGGGGGCAGAGAATCCCTGGGAAATGTCTCTCAGGCACTGTGGGCCTGGAGTTCTACACTCACTGAACTTTGATGCCAGGGACTCGGGGAAATTCCCACTTGCTCAGCAGGCTTTAGGACAGGGGATCTGAGGAGGTACTGGTGAGTGGGTTCTGAGGTTTCAGGCAGGTCTCTGGCTTGGAGGGCTTGGGGCCAGGGATCCGGGTAGCGCACGTGGGATGAAGCCAAAGGCTCTCCCTTAGACTCACCACACACTCACTGATTTGGGAAGCCTCGTGAGTTGTGCAAATTCCCACTCACTGGGAGAGCTTGGGACAGGATCCAGGAGGCCGCTGGAATCAGCCACTGTCTCAGGCCGTTTCTGGGGCTGGGCAGGCATGGGCGGGATCGAGGAAGATCCTATCATTTTGTTTAGTAAAACTCTGTTGTTTCTAATTTTCTTTTTTTTAATACTATTTTCATTCTCTTCCAAGAAAACAAAATAGCCGTAGTGTTACATGTCCCTTGATTTGTTACTATGTTCTTTGATTAGCTTGTCTACTTCAGTGCTAATCCTAATGTTTAAATTGCTGTACCATAACATATGTAGACAACCAACAGACAAAAGCACCCTCATTGCTCTTAATTTCTCTCCATGACTCCTTTATATGCACTTTCCCTTTAAACTTTAAAGTAATTCTTTAAAGGTTTGTACAATACCACCTTGTGTTCTTGATTGACGTTTGTTTTGCATTTACCAATTAAGTTTCTGAACACTTACTGTTCTTACAATTTCAAGTCTTTCTTTTCAAGTCAAGTTATGTCTCTATTCAGTTTCTCTCTTATAGCTTTTCAGTAAAGTTTTATTCCTTTCTATATAAATTTTATGTATTTATCATGAAATCTGTTGCTAAGCATTTGTTGCTATTGTAAATATCTTTATATTTTGGGAGTAGATTTTCTATGTGGCTACCGTTAATCTGTAATGAAGCTGCAGGGTTGTGTGTTGATTTTGTATCAAATGCCTTACTAAATTATTTTGTTAGTTCTAATGACTTTTAAACTATTTCTCTTGAATAACTTTTAGATTAACAATGACTTCTATCTCCTAATTATAATAATTTTACCACATCCTTTGCAATGAATATGTCTTCTTATTAGCTTATGCATTATGGAGAAACTGAAAAATAATGTTGAAGGCTCTAGTAATAGTCCTCTCTTTTCTTCTCCTTGCTAAATATTTCATTGTATGAATATATCACATTTTATTTATGTATTTATCTGTTGTGACTATTTATGTTATTTTTACTTTTTGTCTGTTATAAAAAAATGCTGAAATGTACATTCATTTATTACAGTGGTACAGTGTACAAAGCATACTCATGTACAGTTATTTTGGGTATATAACTAATAATGAGATTATCAACTCATGTGATATTGCCATGTTTAAAAACAGTTGGTTGGGAAAATGCCAAACGGACTTCCAGTGTAACTCTAGAAGTTTACATCCCTAACAGCAGAGTACAAGAGTTCCGATTTCTCTAATACTTATTTACTATCATTGTCCTAGTTGGTGTGATGTGCAGTTATCCATTCCCTGCTGATGGTGATGTTGAACATTTTCCATATACTTATTAGTCACTTGTATATCTTTTTTGGAAATTTATGTGTTCTAAAACTTTTCCCAGGGCTGTGGATATAGCTCAGTGGCACAGCGCCTATCTTGCAAAAGCAAGGTCCTGAATTCCATTCCCAATACAAAAAATAAAAATAAAAAATATCTTTTCCCATTTTAATTGTGGCTTACCTTTTGTTACTGAATTGTCATACTTCACAATATACTTTGGTTTACAGATTCTTAATAGATATGTGATCTGCAAATATTTTTTCCAATTTTGTGGATTATTTGCTCTATATTTTTGCTTCAAAGCACAAAATTTTAATTTTTAATGAGTCCACTTTATGTACTTTTCCTTGGTTGTCTTTGCTTTACTCTTTTCATATGGAAGAAAATATGGCATAACACAGAAAGATATCTGTTGATGATTTGTTTTTTATAATTTTTTAGTTTTAACTCTAATATTAGTTTGTCTGGAAAATTTTTACATCACTGACTAAAAGTCATTTGAATATATATATTCAAATGATATATATATATATATATATATATATATATATATATATATATATATATATATATATATATATATATCGTGTTCTTTTCTGGACTATCAGTTCTATTCCACTTATTGATACGCCAATTCTTACACCTGCACCATATCATCTCAACTATTCTAGTTTTCTCATGTTTTTTCAGCCTGGAAAGAGTGACTGTTCCTACTTTGTTTTTTGCTAATGATTTCTGGCTACTCAAGTACCTTTAATTGTCATATAAATTTTCGAATCAGCTTGTGTATTTCTCCAGAGAAGTCATCTGTGATTTTAAAGGATATTATGTTAAATGTATACGTCAATTTTGGACAGAATTAACGTTCTAACAATATTAAGTCACACAAGCCAGGTATTTATATGGGACTTTAGTAAGATTTTCTTTAATTTACTTTAACAATGATTTTTTAAAGTTTAAATTTTAAAATTTTGGGGCTAGGGAGATGGCTCAGTAGAATAAGCACCCCGTGGCAAGTACAAGGGTCTGAGTTCAATCCCTAGTTCCGCCAAAATAAATAAAAAAAATTCTTCAGATAACCCACTATTATTGTAGACTGCTGAACTGTGTTTGTTTCGCTGAGTTCAGGCACCTATAATAATTGAATGAGAATGTAATGCCCATCTTTGACAGGAGTAAACAAAAAAGGGGATACAAAGGAAGAATCATTCTGTGTTTGTATAAACAGTACAGTTAGGATAAATATTCAGTACTTCAGAATAATTCTTTGAGAAGATTTTCACTAATAGCATTTGGACAGGATATTCTGTCAGCTTCTTATACTATGGGCAACCACTAGGAAGAGAACAAAGCAGAAAGTATTAATTATTGAAACTGTACTATAATTCAGCGGTATTTCTTTTATTTTATTGAAGTACAAATATGAATCAGACGGTTTTAAGACACATTAACAAGACAGATTTGATAAATAAATACATTGCAAATTGTTTCCATACTGTTTTGGTATCATACAAGGTGCATACATGATATTATACTTACAGACATTATTATAGCAGATGTCTCTTGTCAGTAAATTAAGAGTGTAGCTGTTTACTTATCTTATTTTTATACATGAATTATATCAAAAATTTAATAATTATTTTCCTACTGGATGACCATAGTACTAGAAGCCGACATAATATCCTGTCCAACCACCATTAGTGCAGATCTTGCCTCGCATAGGATTATGTAGAAGCACGTTATCTATCCCAACTGTGCTGTCTATACACACACATCATGATTTTTTCTTTCTATACCCCTTCCTTTGTCTACACCTGTCAAATATGGGCACTCCATTGTCATTCAACTAACTTAGGTGCTTGAACTTGACAGCACAATCCAACACAGTCGAGCATTCCACAACAATAGCGAGTTATTCAAAGAAGTTGTCAACCATAGCCATTTACACCTCAGCTTAATATTATGGCCTAGCGATGTATACTTCATTTTTATACTTTTCTGCTGGATGGTTAAGACCTAGATAGAGCAAGACTTATATACCAACATATGTACTTTATGTTTCTTATGTGGTCAGTGAAGTTCCCTCAGGGCTTATCTTGTAGTCCTGTACATTATTCTGTGGATCCTTTGTCTGCGTCATCCATGTGCATGAGTCACGGCCAATGCTTGACCAGTTTGCACTCTGTGAGAGCTTGAGAGAAAGTTTTCTCTCCATGTGACTCTCCCCAGTCACATTATAGAACTTCAATCACTTTCTTCTGTGGCTCCATAATCTCCTTGTTCAGAAAATTTGGAGCTCAATTGAGTTTCATGATGTTGCAATACAGGTTCTCCTATGTCCTGAGTCTTCCCTGACCTTAAAAGGCTAGAGCCAAACTGTTGGCTGGCCTTGTGGCTCTTCTATTTTTCCAACTCTGATTTGTGAACTTAGGTTGCTAACCATCCAGAAGAAAAGCTGATTAGTATCCTGCAGCATATGCCATTCACTTGGCCTTATCTGACTCAATTGATTTTAGTTGTTGTTGTATGTTTCCTTTTGTATTTCTGCTTTTTGCTTCTTATACTAGGGAGACTATGCAATACTTACACGTGTGTCTGGTTTATTTCACTTATGAGTATATGTTCAAGTGGCATCCACTTCAGTATAAATGCTTCAAACTTGTCATTCTTAATAGCTCAGTGATACTCCATTATATAGAAATACCACATCTTTTTCAACCATTCCTCATGTGATGGACATCTTAGTTGTTTCCAAGATTTTGCTATCAGAAATTGTGCTGCTATAAACATAGGTACACGTATATCACTATGATACAATGTTTTCAGATCCTTTGGGAAAATTCCCAGTAGGGGGATAGCCGACTTGAATGGGATTTCTAGTCCCACTGTTTTGAGGATTCTCCACACTGACCTCCACAGTGGTTATACCAGTCTACATTCCCACCAACAGTGGAGAAGTGTGCCCTTTACCCCACAACCTCTCCAACAACTGTTGTTCGTTGATTTCCTTATGATAGCCATTCTTTCTGGAGTGAGATGGTATCTCAGTGTTGCTTTTATTTGCATTTCACGAATGGCTAGCGATGTGGAGCATTTTTCATATATTTATTTGCTTCTTTAATTTCGTCCTCTGAGAAATGTGTACTCATCTCAGATGCCCATTTCTGAATTGGGTCTTTAAGTTTGAGGGCCCTCAAATTTATAAGTTATATCTTAGTTCTTTATATTTCTAGACATTAGTCCTCTGTCTGATTGTTTATTATTAAGACTTTTTCAAAATTTGTGGGTTGTCTTTTCACTCTGTTGACAATTTCTTTTGACATTCCGAAGCTCTTTAAGAAGAGTTGATCCCAGTTGTTTATTCTTTCAAGTGCTTCCCGTGTGAATATATGTGTGTTCATGAACTCTTTACCTACTATAATTCAGCTTTAAAAAATAAGATAAGTATACTGCTACATTCTCTTAATTCATTGATTAGAGACATCTGCTCTAATGGTGTTTATAAGTAGAATGCACCTTGTATGACAAAAAACCACTACCAAAACAATATGCAATGTATTACTTATTGAATCTGTCCTGCTAATTTGATTTGAAACTGTCTCATTGCTATTTGTTCTTCAATAAAATGAATGAATAAATAAATAAATTTTGTTAAATTTATTCTTATCTTACTGTTTTCCATGTTATTTTAAATAAATTGTAATTTCATTTTTTATCAGTGCACAGAACAAATACAATTGATTTATTCTTATCAATCTTATATCCTACACACTGAGATAATTTATTGGTTGTAGTGATTTTCTATTTATAATATTATGTCATGCACAAGTAGAGAAAGTTTGCTTCTTTCCAGTACATTAGGCTTTCATCTCTGTGCCTTAACTTCTTTTCCTGCAGTGCTTAAACTCTACCATATTACTGAATAGAAGTAGTCTGAGTGTGCTTCCTTATCGCATCTTAATCTTCTAAATTCTTCATCTACTAAAATGATAAATTGCATTAATTAATTTTCAAATTAAATCTACCTTACATTCCTGAGGTGAATTTTATTTGGTCATAATACACAATCCCTGTATCATATTTTGAATTTTATTGGCCAGTATTTCCTTGAAGAATTTATATATGAATTCAAAAAAGATATCAAGGCAGAGTATTTTTTCTTGTAATGTCTTTTATTTCTGTGTCAAAGACTCACAGAATGAGTGGGTATATATTATCTTTTATACTCTTTGGAAGGGCTAGTGAAAAATTTGGTATTACTTCTTTAAACTTGTGATATACTTCCCCTGTGAAGTCATTTAGACTTTCAGGGAGTTGTTGATGATTAATTCACTCTTCTTTTGTATCTATTGGGGTTTCCTGCTTTTACTTTGTTTGTTTCGTTTTTTTTGTTTGTTTCTTGACACAGGGTCCCTCTTCAATTCACAGGCTGGCCTCAAACTCATAGCAATAGATATTCCTGAGTGCTGGGATTACAGATGTACCCCTATATCTGGCTCCTATTCCTTCTTAAGTCAGTTCCTGCAGTCTGTCTTCGTAGGCATTTGTCAGTTTCACCAAAGTTATTTAATTTGAGCTATATAGTCATTCACAGCATTCACTTCTATTTTTATTTGCCTATGATCAGCAATATTTTTTGTCCTTTATTTTATTTACTTATTTTTTTATTGAAGAACAAACAGTAATAAGACAGTTTTAAGACAAATTAACAGGACAGATTCGATAAACTAATACATTGCAAACTGTTTTCATAATGTTTTGGTATCGTACAAGGTGCATACATGATATTATACTTACAGACATTATTATAGCAGATGTCTCTAATCAGTGAATTAAGAGAGTGTAGCTGTTTACGTATCTTATTTTTCATAGTTGAATTATATCACAGATTCAATAATTAATACTTTCTACCTTGTTATCTTCCTAGTGGTTGTCCATAGTACTAGAAGCTGATATAATATCTTGTCCAACCACTATTAGTGCAGATCTTGCTTCCCATAGAATTATGCAGAAGCGTGGCATATTTATCCTAACTGTACTGTTTATAAAAACACAGAATTTAAAAAAACAGTTCTTCCTTTGTATCCCCCTTTTTCTTCTAGACCTGTCAACGATGTACACTCCATTGTCATTAAACCATTATAGGTGCCTGAACTCTGCGACACAATCCAACACAGTTTAGCATTCCACAATAATAGTGAATTATCTGAAGAAGTTGTCAACTGTAGCCATTTACAGCTCAACATATTATTATGGCCCCACATTGTATACCGCATTTTTATACTTTTCTGATGGATAGTTAAGACCAAGATAGAACAAGACCTATATACCAAAACATGTAGTTGTTGTTTCTGATGAGGTCAGTGAAGTCCCCTCAGAGTTTATCTTGTAATCCTTTACCTTACTCTGTAGGTCCTTTTCTGTGTCATCCATGTGGATGAATCACAGCCAATGCTTGACCAGTTTGCTCTCTGTGAGAGCCTGAGAGAAAGTTTTCTCTCCATGTGACTCTCTTCAAGCACACTATAGATCATTGATCACTTTCCTCTGTGGCTCCATCATCTCCTTGATCAGAAAATTTGGGGCACAACTGAGTTTCATGATGCTATAGTACAGGTTCACTATGTCCTGCGTCTTTGCTGACCTTGAAAGGCTAGGGCCAAAATGTTGGCTGGCCTTGTGACTCTTCTATTTCTTCAATTTTGATCTGTGAACTTAGGTTGTTAACCATCCAGAAGAAAAGCTGCTTAGTACCCTGCAGCATATGTTTTTCAGTTTGTCCTAACTATCTGACTAAATTCCTTTTAGATGTTGTTGTACATTTCTATTTGTATTTCTTCATTTCACTTATACTAGGGAGACTATACAATATTTGCACATGTGTGTCTGGTTTATTTCACTTACGAGTATATGTTCAAGTGGCATCCATTTCAATATAAATGCTTCAAGTTTATCATTCTTTATAGCTGAGTAATACTCCATTATATAGAAATACCACATCTTTTTCAACCATTCCTCATGTGATGGACATCTTGGTTGTTTCCAAGATTTTGCTATCACAAATTGTGCTGCTATAAACATAGGTACACATATATCACTATGATATAATGTTTTCAGTTCCTCTGGGTCCTTTAATACTTTAAAATAATACCTATCCCAAAGTGGTAGGTAGAATGTGCATGTGCATTAACATTTGTTAAAATTTTACTGACTGACTTTTTGTTCCGCTTTTAAAAATCATTCATCTATAGATGTACTGTTATCACCCATTATGCTCATGTACTTACTGCTTTCTTTTCATAGTTTCATAAATTTTTGCATTATATTTTGAGTCCACATTATTCATATAAGATTCTTGTTTATCTTTAATCATAATTTTTCTTTTAAAGTCTATTTTGTATGACATTAATTTAATTGTATCAGCTATCATTTGGACTTGAGTTTATTTTTTTCCTTCAACTTTTTAAACCTCTGTATCTTGTATGTCTCTTTTATGACCAGGATAAAGATGTTTTAGTTTTTATTCAATCTAATTAACTTTCAATTAAAACATTTAATGTAACGAATGTTAATGTGATTACTGATACATTCACAATACATTACCATACCTATTTATTCCTTTTTCTCCACTTTATGACTTCAAAAATTAGTGTGTGAATTTTTTTCATGATTTTATTTCCCCACTATTATTTTGAAAGTTACACACTGCTTCATGATTATAAGTAACACTAGAAATTAACTATGCAACTTTAAGATTGAAATTGCTAATATTAATAAGTACTGTTATGATTCATATCTAAAATGCCACCTAAAAGTCTTATGTTCAAAGGTGAGACTTTTGGAAAGTGATTGAATCAGAAACACTATATCCATTAGTGGGTTTATCCAGTCATGGTGAATTCAGACCTTCCAGTGCTAACAGCCAGCTGTAGCACAGGGCCACAGGATTAGTCTAGCAAGAAAACCTTTCTCACTGTGCTGTTCATAGGTGGAGCCACGTCAGAGATGGCTCACTAGAGGTGTGACTTGGAAGGTCTTATTCACGTCCCTTATACCTCCTTTGCTCTCTGTTTCCTGATCACTGTATGGTGAGCAGCTTCCCTCACCATGTTGTTTCTGCCTTGAAACAACTGAAATTGTAAACCAAAGTAAATCTCTCCAATTTTTAAGTTTTGGGTATCAGGTGCTTTGTCTCAGTTATAGAACAGTAACTAATGCAGAAAATTTGTACTGAAAGGGGATTGTTACTATCACTGCAAACAAGAACTTGCTTAGAAGGCTTTGGAACTGGTTTGCAGGAGTTCATTTGGAATTGTTCAGAGGTGCAGTCTAGCAGAATTCTGAAACATTGTGCATAGTCCTTTATGTGCAACACCTGTCAGAGCTCAGAAGACCAAAACATTGAAAGGAATATGGGTAATAAAAGCCAGGCTTAGGTGTTTTCATTTGGAAACAACAATTGTACTGGCAAATGGGCTAGAGGCCATGTGTGTTATACTCTGGCAGAAATTTTATCTATTTTGCCCATGTATTCAGAATTTTGGGAAGACTGGGATCAAAGTACTCTAATGTTCAAGCTCTGGCATGGTTACTGCTAGTTGCTTTTAGACAGATTTAGAGTAAGGATCAGGAACAAAAAGTAGAGCTGAGTAATGTGACATTTGGTCAGAAAGGATGAGTCTGGAATATATGCACAAAGAAGAATGTGGTTGCTGAAAAGGCATATTAAAACAAAATCAAGTACTTTTCATCAGCAAAAAAGAAAACATGGTTTGATAACATCTCAAAAGTTGACCAGACCTCAACCTTTGCAAACTGGGTGTAAAGGATAAACATAAATTCCTCTGAAAGAATTTGCTCTTAAAAGAGAGTCCTAGAGTGCCCTGCTCAAGGACAAGAATGGCAGCTTAGGGAATTCGTTCCCTAAGATTCATTTCACTGTTCTCTGCCACTCGGGCTCAAGCCAGAGAAATATGGACCAAGGAGGCTTAGCCACTCCTTGAGCTAGCAGCTGACCTAGACATCATCCATGTATTTTTTCCAGAATGCAGAATACAAGACTTATGGAATCACAGAAAATCCCACACGGATTTCAGAAGTCATCCATGTGGATGAGTCACAGCCATCACTTGACCAGTTTGCAATCTGTGAAAGCCTGAAAGAATGTTTTCTCTTTAGGTGACTCTCCTTGGGCACACTATAAATCATCAATCTCTTTCCTCTGTGGCTCCATAATCTCCCTGATCAGAAAATTTGGGACACAACTGAGTTCCAGGATGTTACAGTACAGGTTCTCCTATGTCCTGAGTCTTCACTGACCTTGAAAGGCTTCACTATACCTTTGTACTTATGCTTCTATCTAGGATAATTTTCTTCCTTTTTAATTTTTTTTACTTTTTTAAAATAGTACAAATACTATTAAAACAAAAATAATTACAAAGGATACAAACTTTCACTAAACAAAATAATATGAATTTCACAGCATTCGTTGTAACACATTACATCCATTTCTTCTTCCTGTTTTTGTTGCCACAGCTCCCACTGATTAATTCTGAGGTTTTGTTTTCTTTTTAATGACTTATTTTCCTTTTATTCTTGAAACATACTTTGACTAGATTTTGAATCCCAGATTAGGATTTCTTTTACACATGGTATTAGTTGGGGTTCACTGGAAGAACAGAATCAATATAAACTATATGTATAGTTATACAAGAGACTTACAAGGTAAGCTTACAGGATCAGAAAAGGAGAGTCTCAATGGGCATCTGCAGAAGCAGATTGAAAGAACCTTAAATGTCTGTCTGCACTCTAGAAAGCCAGAGAATCCAGCAGCAATACAAGGTTGAAAGCCTGGAATCTCGCTACAGAGTCATCATTGTGAGTCTGAATTGGAAAACAGAGTAGCTTACAATGGAAGACCAAGAGTCTGTGCTGGAAGCCTGAAGGAACTGGAGAGGAAAGTTGGAAAGCAATGGCCAAGACCAGAACTCTGCTGAGGAAACAAAGAAGACTTCATTTATTTTCCCTTTTTATTCTGTCCAGGCTACATGCCTGTTGTTTGGTGCCATCCACATGCAAGGGGTTCTTCTCTCCTCAATTCTGACCTACATGTCAGTCATCAACAGACACTTCCAGAGCTTTACTAATCTGACAGGTGGTTCTTATGCAAGTCAAGTTGACTTAATGACCACATACACTGATATTTTGACATCATAGCCTTTTATTTTCAGCTATTTTTGTTAAGTGCTTAGCTATCAGCCTAATATTGTTCCTTTCAAAGCACTCTTTTTCCCTCTGACATTTTGTATATTTTTTATTTTGCTTTTAGGAAGCAGTCTATATGCCTAGGCTTATCTCTTTTCTGGTTCACGACTTGAAGGCTACCTTATACATTTGGCTCAGTATCACTTATCAGTTCTTGGCAAGCTCTTCATTCCTTTCTTCTGACCTATTATCTTGACTATCTCCTTGGACTTCAATTATAAATCTATTATAACTTTTTTGTATATTGTTCACATTCTTTATAATTTCATACTATCATTCTTATAATTTTCTCTCTATGCTTCATTATAGGTATTATTCCCTGGCCTCCCTTCTAATCCATGCATTGTTTCTGAGATATATACACTATTAGTGTGATCTTAAATCTAGCCAACGAGTTCTTCAATTTCATTCATACATTTTTTTCAGGTCTACATTTTCATTTGAAATTGTTTTATGTTGGAGTTTCTGATGTAAGAAAATTAATCTTATTTATCTCCTTAAATGTACTAAATATAATTAGTACATTATTTTGAAGTCTATGTCTAGTAATACACCAGGTACTAAACAGTGAAATTTATGGATAATTTTTTTACAGAATATGAGCATCGTATAGATTTCTCAGGTACAAAATAATGAAATAAATTATCAAAATGAAATATTCCAAGTTTTGAAATTCATTATCTTAATCAACTACAAGACTATGGAAGTTTCAAATATTTAAGGAATCCAGAGTCTAAAATTTGTAAGATTTATTTATTTCCTACTGAAACAAGATTTCCTGCCTTTTGACTGGTTCTCCATCAAAGCCATCTCAAATTTCATCTTAATCTTTTATTCTTTTAAAAATATAGCCTGACATTTATTCATTTACTCATTCATCACTCAACAAACATTTTTGAGCATCTGTCACACTGTTTTCTGCTCTAAAGATGTGTAGCAAATAAGGCAGGTCATTTTCCCATTTCATAGAACTTTCATTCTAGTGGAAGATAACAAGGAAAACACAAATAAATATGAAAGTTAACTTTAGATAGTGATGAAGTCAGTGAGAAAATAAAGGAATCTGACATAGTAAATTGTGAGGTTGGAGGAGGCTGACTTTAGCTAAGTGGTCAATCTCTTAAAAAAAGGTGACATTTGAACTGTAAACCACATAAAACAGTATCTTACATAGCAGAAAGAACAACTGTTAAACCCCTACATTTGAAACATGCTTGGTACATTTAGGGGACAGAGAAAACTAAATGTGACAGGATTTTCATGAATGAAGAAGAGAATGATAATATGTGGGATGGAAAATTTGGCAGGAGTTAAAATTAGGGCATCACCACAGTATATAATGATAACAACTTCATTTCTACTCATAAGGTAGTAATTGTGCTCGTATTTGTTCTGTTACCCTAGGGAATTCAAAATACATGAAACAACTGCTATTCATGTAAGAGGGAAAACAAATAAGGTGAGCTCTATCTTGCCTTTTATTTGAAAACATGGTCCAGAAAAACAGAGATCCCAAGCCAGCCATAAGATCTTACAGATAACTGAGGTAAATAAGAGTTCAGGGAGGCTAAGGTAGCCTGAAGATGCAAGGTGAACTTTTAGGAAGAGGAGCGCTATTCAGAGAAAGAATTATTGAAATCACTGGCAAGGTCTTTTTTGTAACTTAGGGAAGGGTCTACAGGTTGGCTAGGGTCTCACTACTAAATGGAACTCATAGTGATCTGCTTGCTTACAGCCTCCCCAGAGCTGGTTATTACAGGTGCAAGCCACCATG
Source organism: Ctenomys sociabilis (assembly GCA_004027165.1). NCBI lineage: Eukaryota > Metazoa > Chordata > Mammalia > Rodentia > Ctenomyidae > Ctenomys > Ctenomys sociabilis. The sequence goes on along the minus strand of PVKA01009173.1, from coordinate 7,260 downwards.
TGCAGTGTCAATTGTTGTCTCAATTTGATCCCCGGGGGCAGGGACGGCACCCTGGGGATCAAACCCCTGGCCCTTGTACCTGCTTGCAGGTGCTTTAATCTGCTGGCTGTTTGGCTGGCTCAAGGTCATTTTAAAGATTGCAGTTTTACTATTTACTTATGTACACTATAATTTGAGAGTCACTAATATGGAAATAACATGGGAAAAATGGATGTAATATCTTCAAGGGAATAGGCTGCATCTCCTATTACTCCCAGACATAGTGATGAATTTCACTATTGCAAATATACAGTGATCTCTTTTTTTTAGCTGAAGATATGAGGAATTCAGAGATATCCTTAACTGATGAGATACAAGATTTCACTGAGAAGATTCAGTTTGAGAAAGAAATCCTTCTCAACTCTCTCTGGCTCTGTTTTTTTAAACTATCACCACACTGACTTGAGTTTTCAGCTTCTCAGCCTGGAGCATTAGTTATGGGATTTCTTTCTTTCTTTCTTTCTTTCTTTCTTTCTTTCTTTCTTTCTTTCTTTCTTTCTTTCTTTCTTTCTTTCTGGCATTTTCCAACATGTATGTTTGCTTGGTGGTTGGATGAGTGTTTGACTGTATGAATTAATTGAACCAGTGAGACTTGGATCTTAGAATAAGTCATTTTCATTTCTACTCTGATTAGGTTAGGTAAAGAAATCAGCTTTATCTCTTGCTGACCTCTAGGAGCACTCTAAGGCCCCTGATTCATTCTTCCTAGCCAGCTCTGGCTGTAGGTAGACAGTGAACCACTTTTGTGCCTGGTCTAGCCACCCCTTAGGGCTGAGGACTGTAGCTGAGAAATTTTGCTTTGACTGTCGTTACACAGAGAACTCAGCATCCTGTCAAGGCTTGGAATCAAGTTTGGTTTTGAAAAGAGCAAAGAGAACAACATAATTTAAAAATCAAAGAAATTCATTTTAGTAGTAAAAGGTTAACAGCCTTTAGGAGGAACAATTTTTAATCACCCTCGTCTAGACTCTATCACTGGAATCACCAGCCTCGGAGTGAAATATGGCCCAACTGCTGCCACCAAACAGCTCCTAAAGACTGTTGTATTTAATCATGTCTGTGCACCACTTATGGATTTTCATTATGATTCCTGATGCTGTTGCGCTGGGTAAAATATTAATATCCATAGTAATGATGCATGAAGCTTGGAGTGTAATTTCTTCACTCTTCTTGTCTGATATTAAATTGTTACCACTTTATCATTTGTGTAGAACTGCATGTTTCAATTAATCTTTCCATATCAGCAGGCCTGATTAATATAGATCATGATTCATAAGCTTATCGTCACTATAGTTTTAACAGATCATTTATAAAGATCTTAAATTTCAGGGTCTGGGAGGTGCAGCTGCTGTGTCCAATGTGCCTCTTTATTCTCTATTCCAACAGAGCTGCTATACACCGGCTGTCACTTCCTGTTGAATAATTAATTTCAGGAAACCACATTTTCCCAAGGGGAAAAAAAAAGACTGAGGGAACTGGCAATTGGCAGGATACAGGGCAATGTTTGTTCATCTTTCCATGCCAGCCTGAATTCTGCCTGCTCCTCATCAGCAGGAACTGCTGCTCGAGGGGGATTAACCACAGGTGTGCACAGGCTTCTATGGACTGCACTGGGCAGACCCAGCCAACGCACTCATCCCTGGACACTTATTGAGGTTTGATGGAGCACTGAATAACTTCCCAGGCAGCTGTTGTTGCTCGCATGAATCGGCAGACCTCACCATGTCTGGCATCCTGCCTGGAGCCTTATGCTGCTCCTGGAATACACATTCAAACTGTGTGCTTGATTTGGGCTGGGAATAAGCAGAGGAATTAGCAAGGGGAAGGCTTTCAAACCTTTTTACAAACACCTTAGTGTTATCCTAAAGGCTCGGGCTCTCTTACGTAAGAGGGCACTGAGGCTCAGGGGCTTTGGACCCAAAGACAATCCATCGTGAGGAACCTGAGAGGCACTGCAGGGTCCTCATGCAGCACTGCCACGCAGGTAATGAGGCAAAAGCAGACTCATGAGGATTACCTAAACATCACCATCTTCTTTCGACAGGTCAAAAAACAATATGATATAAGGCAGAACTCAGTGGTTTCCTTGGGCCTGCATCTGGAGCAAATTCCCATAGTTCACATTTCTTAAAGAATATGTAAACAAAGGAAAACATATTAATATATTTCTTAAAATATTCCAGTGACCAGCAATTAACATAATTTTTTTATTTTATTGAAAGATAAATATCAGTGAGATAGTTTCAAAGCTGATTAATAGGACATTTTCAATAGTTGATACATTTTTACATTGTTATCTTCTTAGTGGCTATCCATAGTACAAAAAGCAGACAGGATATTTTGTCCAAACACTATTACTACAAATCTCTCTTCTCATAGAATCAAGTGAAAGTAGCTGTATATCCATCCTAACTATTCTGTATATACAAATACAAAATGGTTCTTCCTTTGTACCACCCTTTTTTGTTTAGTCCTGTCAGAATGAGTATTCTATTGACATCCAACTATTACTGTAAATGCTTGAATTCAGCAAAACACCCACACACAATGCAGTGGTCCACAATACTAGTGGGTTATCCAAAGAAATTGTTGACTAGAACCTTTTACAACTCAGCCTATTAATATGGCTTCACTTTACATACTTTGTTTTGTATACTTTACTTCTGGATGGTTAAGACCAAGATAAAGCAAGACCTATATAACAAGAAATGTAACTTTTGTATCTGATAAGATCAGTCAAGTCTTCTCAGGGTTTATCCTATAGCACTGAACCCCACTTTGTAGATCCTTTGTCAGTGTCAGTTATGTGAATGAGTCATGGCCATTGCTTGAACAATTTGCTCTCTGCGAAAGCCTGAGAAAATGTTTTCTCTCCATGTGACTCTCCTTAGGCACACTATACATCATCTATTGCATTCCTCTGTGGCTCCATAATCCTCATGGTCAGAAAATTTGAGGCACAACTGAGTTCCATGATGTTATAGTACAGGTTCTCCTATGTCCTCAGGCTGCACGACCTTGAAAGGCTAGGGCCAAAACGTTGGCTGATCTTGCAACCCTTCCTTTTCTCCAATTTTGATATGCAAACTTAAGTTGTTAACCAGAAGAAAAGCTGATTATTACCCTGTAGCATATGCAGTTCAATTTACCCTCACTACCTGTCTAAATATCAAATGTCTTAGGCATAATGTGGAACAGGTATTTTCCATCAAGTATTGATATATTGAACATTAAGTTCTCACAGAATATGAGGAAAAAAATTTAAAAATAGGAATAGACACATATTTTCACACAGAAATTTAGAAATCTGACCATATACAGCATTGTAGCATGACTGTCCTGTGACATTTTTTTCTTGGGTCTGTTTTTTTTTTTTTTTTTTTTTTTCATTTATTACCCATTTAAAAAAATAAAAATGAAAACTTTTACTTGTGAGACAGTATGGTAACAATTGGTATGTCATGATAGGAAAGGTGTATTTAACAGACCAGAATGACAGGAATTCTAAGCGTGACCCTTCTATTACACATTGCTATCTTCAGTGCAGTTGCTTGGTTCACAGATATCAACATATATAGATAGTCAGGTTGAGTATCCTGCCAATTAACTGCTACTTTCAAAAACCTGCTGATGTTTCTCAGGATCATTGCCTTACCCATCTTGTGTGTACTAGTAACCAATCTAGAATTACTAAAATGGTGACATTTTGTTGACTTCCAAATCTGAATGTTTTATTTCTATCTTTATTAAATCAGGGTTTTTGTTTTGTTTTGTTTTACTTGTTTGAAATCAAGATATGCTGTTTGGTTTTATCAAATTTGTGCATCTTCTATGTGACAAGCATTGTCTAAGCCCTAAGTTTTGGATCTGCACTTATTGTGATGTGAAAATGGCCCTCAAAAATTCATTTAAAACATAACCCCCATTACAGTAGTATTAGAAAGTAGGTCTTTTGAGGGAGAGCAATTAAATCTTCATAGTTCTGCCTTCCTGAATGCCTTTTAAAGGGGGAGTGGAGAACTAGCTCAGGGCCTTTTTTCCTTCCATTTTTTGGCTATGTGAGGGCACAGAGCTCAAGTGCTGGAAGTAGGGATGGAGGCCCTCATGAGGTATGGAACCTACCAACATCTTTACCTTGGACTCCCAGCCTCTAGAATGGTGAAGAAATAAGGTTTTTTCTTTATAAATTACCCAATCTCATGTGATATTTTTGTGACAACACTATAAATTGACTAAGAGAACATCTTAGTGTAGGTTCCATTAGAGACAGACCCTGAATGAGAATCCAGGGGCAAGAATTTAAATGGGGGAGAGAATCCTAGGATACATCATTGTGGGAGTAAGAAAATAAGGTGCAAAAGGACAGGCAGCCAGCAGAGTCTCCACTGTCAAGCCAGTTACCTCTGTGCACAGTTGGTAAACTCTGAAAGATCGTATAGCATAGGCTTTAGAAAGAGCTCAGTAGTGGGCCAAGAAAGCCAAGTTATTTATTTACCAAGCCCTTGTCTGTCATGGGCAGGGCTTATTTCTGAGACATTAAGTCTCCCACAGTCAATCCTGACTTGCTCTGTGCCCCAGCGGAGCAATTCTCTTAGGAGTAAAAGCTCTCAGGGGAAGGCTGTGAGGAAGTCCTAGTGGGCAAGCTGAACAAGTAGATGTGAAGACCAAGGGAAGCTGAGCAGCTAATGGTGCTTTCTGTAGCCACACTCCAGTCCATTCAGTAATTCGGAAAGTTCAGAGATACCCTCTCATACTTTCCAGATGAAAGAAAGGCGATATTAATGCTATGAAGATTTTAGGAAAAACTTATATAATCATATTTTCACATTTTAATTTAAATAAAATGTATAGTTAATTACTATTTTGTTGTTGAGCCAAGACCTTTTCTTCTTATGTTATAGGCACTGATAGAGTTCTTTCTACCTTCCTTTACTTGTACAAAGCACACGCATGGAAATATATCACCTACAATTTCTGTCCCAACTTCCAACAAGTACAGAAAGAACTTATAGGGACTTTTGAAGTAATCTAAGTTAAAGAATTTTCCAGATGTTTATGATGACCCCCAATCTTTTCTAGTGCTTTTGCCCACATCTAATTCAACAGCTACTTTTTAGTGACTCACCTTTAACAAATCCATAGCATTCAATTTAATGTTCAAAGAAGCTAGAATTACTCTTTTCACAATTGCCAACAGGTTATGTAATATTTAATTCAATTTCATGGTTACATTACTAAGCACAACTCTCATAGAACAGATTTATGAACATAAACAATTAGCACTTGGTACCACTGGACCAGTAGATAACCAGATGCATGGGCTTTCTGTTCAGCACTATTAATACAGCTCAGACAAGTTTTACATGACTAATCATCTGATTCTCCTAATAACCTGTGCATGACTGAAGGGCTGATATTATCTCCTGTCTACAAGGATTGCCAGGCATAATGGCTCAGGGCCACCCAGCCACAGTAGCAGACTGGGTTTCCAAATCAGGGTATCTGGCTAGAGCCAAGCTCTTAACCAAAATGCTATGGACCCTGACTAGAAACTGCCCTATTAGCAGAGTAATCATGATTTGTCTACTACAACTGTGACAGTTTTGAAAGTGAGAGGGCTACTACCAATAGTAACACCACACCTCAGATGTGTACCATTGTTGAGCTAGGATATCTGGCCATTAGCTGAGTATTCACTTGTTTGGAATAAATTTATGCTCTCTGGTTAGCTGAGTGCTGATTGTGTCAGTGTCCTGTCTAGATAAGAAGGTGAGAGAAGGGAAAAAAACCTAAGTGGAACCCAGGAAAACGAATTTCAATGGAGGTGGGGTGCAACAGAGAGGTAAGGACCTTATGAACCCCACAAAGAAAATGGAAACAAAGTAGGTTTCAGTAACACTGATAAGAATCACAAGTCTCTGGAGTCTCTGGTACTGAGAAACACAAATTTTAAAACATCCTGGGAGATCAAAAGAAGCAGATGATCTTTACAACTCAGGAATTAAGGTAAACTTTATGGAGAATGTGCCATTTCAGTTGGCCACTGGATAAATTCAGAGGTGTAAAGAATGGGATATTTCAAGTGGGAAAAAGAAGGCAATGAGTCAAGAAGCCAAGAGGCATATTACAGGTTGGTAAGTAATTCTGTCTAGATGGTAGTAGGGTGACAATATTGAGGGCAATTGGACAGCAAACTGGAGGCTGCAATCAGATTATAAACTAACACTTAGACTTGAGAATAAATGATGAACCAGGAAATATTTTTGCAGATTCCAGGTTCAATTGCTTTCTCTCTTTATTTCTGTCAGACCTCAGCCAAGTTATGTTTCTGGGTCTCAGTCATCACATTATTAATATAAGGATGATGCTTGCACTTATCTCTTAAGATTGAACATATTAATTTATGGGTTTAGAAAGAGTTTAGACAGAACCCACAGTAAAGGATTTACAAGCATTAGCTATTATTAGCATGATTGAAAGCAAGCTTTAGAGAGCTGGCAGAGGGAAGAAAAGGAGTCCAAAACAACAAAGAAGGCAGAGAGAATGTGTGTTACTCACAACTACTTGTTGATTTTGAACTTCTCACCTAGCCATAAGATTCCCCTGTGTCTCCCAGCAAAGGAAAGCTACCCGTCCAACACTCTCACATGATGTTGCTTCACTCAAGCAGGGCACTTGTCCTTGCTAATGTCCCACTTGTGTCCTTAGAGCTCTTGTGAAGATGGAAACCAGTCCTGCCATGGTACCTCTTTATTAAACATTCTCTCATCCAAGTCCCTCAAAATGTTTTTTTTTTTGGAATGTATTAATTATTGAAACTGTCCTAATAACCTGTTGTATTTTTTTTATTTATTTTTATTTTATTAAAATACAAATGTCAATCAGACAGTTTCAAGACACCTTAACCATACACATTCGATGAATTAATACATTGCAAACTGTTTTCATAACGTTTTGGTATTGTACAAGGTGCATACATGATATTATATTTACAGATATTATTTTAGCAGATATCTCTTATAAGTGAATTAAGAGTGTAGTTGCTTACTTATCTTATTTTTTTATACCTGAATTATATCAAAAATTCAATAATTATTTACCTAGTGGATGACCATAGTACTAAAAGCCGACATAATATCCTGTCCAACCACCATTAGTGCAGATCTTGCCTATCATAGAATTATGTAGAAGCACAGCGTTATCTATCCCAACTGTACTGTC
>PVKA01009172.1:56828-69616 GCA_004027165.1 Ctenomys sociabilis | reverse complement strand
CTCACTCCTAATAATTTTTTTTTTTTTTTTGTATTTTTAGGGAAAGGTCTACAGGATGTTTAGGGTCTCACTACTAGATTTTTATTTTATTTTAGTTTTTTGCAGTATCGGGAATTGAATTCAGGACCGTGCACTTGTCAGGATTATTCTATTGAGCCATCTCTTTGGCCTTTCATTACTAGATCGGACTTGTAGTGATCAGCCTATGCACAGCTTCTCAAGAGCTGGGATTACAGGCATGTGCCACCATGCCCAGTCTCACTTGCTGTCTCAGTGCACCCTGGAGGTGGGAATTGAACCCCCAGCTCCTGTGTCTGACTGCAGGTGCTTTAATCCACTGAGCTATTTGTTGGCCCTTATTCTTAAATAGAGGTTTAGAGTGATTATTAGACTTTATTTTATTTGCAAGACTTTTCTCTACAGGGAAATTTTTCTTTACAGTACCATACTAGTTAGTTAATGATGAGTGACCATTATATTTAATATTTGTTACATCTGAATTACCCCACAGTGATTTCACTCTTGGCTAATCATTCTGCATTAGATTTTCCTTTGTATTTAAGAAGATTTTTAGATTGATAATGACAGAAATACACATTTTATTGCATGAGTTACTTTACTAGTAAATAATTTAATCCTCTATGATATATTTGTATTTTGTTTATAAAAAATAAAAAAAAAATTTGTCCTCTGAAAACATTCAACTTTTATTCTAGAAGTAGTTAATGTCATAATCCTCAGGACTTTTTGGAAGTTCTAAAAATATGTAGTAAGTGAGTAGGGTTAAGGCAGGCTGAAGAGACTGCATAAAGTGAATACGGCTATGTGATTTTTTACTATTTTTGAAATGAAAAGTAGTTTATGATTCATGGATGAACTGAGCATTATAATTCAAGATTAATGACTGAAAGGTAAGAAATTAGCATCTGTAGAAATTACTGTGTCATTTGACCTTCTAAGGACATTTTGATTAAGAGTGAAATGTTTTCTTGTATTACAAATGAATAAAGGATGAGAAGTTGCTCAAGATCAGGCATGAATTTGGTTAGGTGCGTGCTGGGTTTACTGGGTGATGTGATGACCGAGTGTCTGTGTTTGTTCTAGTGCCCACACTGAAGCATCACCCCAAGGTGCTGGTTTTAGGAGACAGCATCTTTAATTTTAGATGAGTGGACCCCCTAATAGGATTCCTGACTTTATAAAAAGTGAATGGAGAGAGTCCATTCTGCCTCCTTACCACGTGAGCTCCCAGAGAGAAGGTCTTGGTTAGAAAAGCCTCACTAAGAACCAGGTCAGCTGATGTCCTGAGCTTGTACTTCTCAGTCTTATTATTATTAAGAATTATTATTTATTTTTTTTAATTTTAGGGCAGGGTCTATAGGGTGTTCAGGGTCTCACTACTAAATCGGATTCCTAGTGATCCATCTGTTCACAGCCTCCCAAGAGCTGGATTATAGGAGCGCACCACCATGCCTAGTCTCAAGCCCAGTCTCAATCACCGTTTCAGCATGCCCCAGGGGCGGGGCCAGCAGGCCCTGCAATGGCAAACCTGGCCCCTGTGCCTGCCTGTAGGTGCTTTAATCCACTGAGCTATTTGGCTGGCCCTCCATTCTTGAGAGCCGTGGTTAGTAAATCTCCCTGGAGTAAGCCCCCGACTGTGGTAGCTTTCCGGAACACTCCAGTAGGGTAGGTGACTTGTTTAGCAGTGGTGAGCCTGGTTCTAGTCAGGTAATTTTTCTTTATATTAAAGATGACTAGAAGCATGAAAAGGAAATTACTTGCTTATTGTGACTTGAATAAAAATTGTGGAGTTTATCAATCCTGGAAAAATTATAACAAAGGAGCAAATTATAACAAATGAGAAAAGAAGGAAAAGGTTAAAGGTTTCCAAGGTCTTCTACTTCATTTTTGTTTTCTATGTTTTATTTATTTAATTAATTAATTAATTTCTTTTTGCAGTACTGGGGATTGAATTCAGGATCTTGTGCTTGCCAGGCAAGCGCTTGTTTTACTGAGCTATCTCTCTAGCACAGTCTTTTTTTTCTTTTGCAGTACCAGGGATTGAATTCAGGACCTTGAACTTGCCAGGTGAGTGGTTATTATACTGAGCTATCTCCTTGGCCCTCCTCCCTCACATTGGGAGGAGTATTAAAGCTGGTACACAGCAAATAAAACTTCTGCCTGGAGACTGCCAAGGGTTCCAGGAAGATGAAATCGTCTTTTTACCGATCAAGGAAAAGGCTCTGCAACTGCTCAATTCTTGATGCCAGGCCTGTGAACTAACAGCCTTTTCTGATGTGGCCATTAGATGATCTGAAAACAAACATCTTATTCAGATCAGGGAAATGAATCATTTTCTTTCTTTTTTTAAAATATGTATTTGGCACAGGGTCTCCCTCTGCAGCCCAGACTCATAGCAATCCGCCTGTTTTCAGCTCCTCAGTGCTGGGACTGCAGGTGTGCACCACCACGCCTGGACTTGGTCACAGGCTCAGTGTGGCTGGGGGCAGGGCCAGCGTGGTATCTGAGATCAGGTATTGGTTCCTGGTCCCTGAGTTTGCCTAAGCAGGTGCTTAGTCCACTGAGCTAACTCACCGGCCCTTTTCTATCATTTTCAAGTAACTTTTCATACACGTTTCTCAAAACTTTGTGATTTTTCTCTTCTTTCTTTTCTGTGCTTTGGTAAACAAAAGCATGATCTTAGATGCCCATTTTTACACACCTCTCAGGTGAAGAAATGAAATTGACAAGTAAATACATATAAAAATGTTTAACATCATTAGTCATTTCTGAAATGCAAATTAAAACAACACTGAGATTCCATCTCACACCAGAAAGATTGGCTATCATTAGAAACGTCAGCCAATGACAAATGCTAGTGGAGCCATGGGGGAAAAAGAAAATTTCTCCACTGTTGGTGGAGTGAAGACTGGTACAACCACTGTGGAAAACAGTGTGGAGCTTCCTCAAAAACCTGGGATTAGGGGTCCCATTCAACCCAGCCTTTCCCTTTCTGGGTATTTTCCCAGAAGAATTAAAAATGTCAGGCCACAGTGCTATATGTACGCCATGTTTATAGTGGTACAGTTTATTATAGATAAACCCTGGAAACAACCCAAATGTCCATCAACTGAGGAACAGATAAAAATGATGTGGTATTTTTATACAACAAAGAATTACTCAGCTATAAAGAAAGATGTATTCAAGGCTTTTTATAGGTAAATGGATGCAACTAGGGATCATACTCATAAGCGAAATAAATCAGACCTGAATGTGCAAACATTTTATTATCTCCCTAATGTAAGAATCTAAAAGAGCAAATAAATTCCAAAAGGTACAATAGATATTATGAAAGGGAAAAAGAAACTGCTCAAAAAGGAAGGAATAACTGGGATGGGGCAAAGGAGAAAAGGAGGAAAGAATGTGTGTACCTGACAGCTAAGACAATTGTACTACTATTTTTATTAGCTCGTTGGAAGGAACAGTTGGTGCTTATATTGTTTGATTAATGTTACATGCTTGTATCTGGAAATCTGAGCAACTACTTGAAATATGTCAGTATGCAATATAATAACCATTGCTAATTTCCTACAATCTTGTTTTGAGATTCTGAACAAAAGGATACCCAAAGTTAGAAGACTATACTAATGTAATACCCTGTGGTTTCTTCCCCCTCTTTATTTTTTCATTATTGTAAACAGATTATTGTCAAGTTATTTTCCATTTTATCTGTTACCATTCAAGTGTGGCCTTCTCAAATTTCTGTGTTGAAAACTGAATGCACAAATCTCCATACTAAGGGTATAAGGAGGTGAGGCTTTGGGAGGCAATTAAGACTAGATGAGACATGAGGGCAGGCACCCATGGTGGCAATAGTGACTTATTAGAAGAGCAATGGAGAATAGTTATAGCTTCCACTGACCCTTTCCATGATTGCCACTGTTACCATGCTCTCAAATTCCCCAGTGTCTAGAACTGTGAGCTACATAAACCTCTATTCTGTATTAGTTACCCAGTCTCAGGCACGTTGTTATAGCAACAGAAAACTAACACAACCTGCTCTTTCTAGTTCCTGAGATACTAATTCTCTTATGGCTTGGTGGTTTGTTTCCAAGAGGAAACAAACCACCAATGGTTTTCTTGGAAACAAACCACCAATGGTTGGTTATTTTTACCATTGCTGAAGTTGTTTTAAGAGCCCTTGGCACCATGGACCACTGAGTTATTCTCATAGAGTGTTTTGAAAATTTCAATGCTTTAGGCCATTTAAAAATGTTTATGTGTCATCCTTAGATTTCTGCACCAGTTAAAGTAGAAATCAAACACTACACCTGAGCATGAGCCAAGGCCTGGGACTCAGACATGATGCCTAAGACAGTCTAGGGAAGAGTCGGATTTGTACAACTCACCCAGGTCAGAGGACAGAAATGCTCCCTTTCCCGTATTGAATATGGTGCCACTGACGAATTCTGCTTCTTTCAAAAGGCCCAACCCAAGTCCACCTTGATCCGGAGTTTGAGCATTCTGACTCTTCTGGTGGGAGAGCAGCTGTGGACCTCTCAGGGTGATATTGTGGGACAGACATTCTGGGAACCATTTTTTTCCCAGCCCATTTCTTTGGCTTGGAATCTTACTATTTTCTAGCTCGTGGGAATTTTTCTTGTTTCATTCTCAGCTTCTGATTATTTTTGTTATATTTTAAATTCAGAATTTTTATGTCTTTGGAGTGATGGTATTCTCTATGTGAACTCAACCTACTGCACTGATTGGATGCTTCCTATTGTTAAATGTGCAGTATTTGCATTCTAGTTTAGATGTTCTAATTACTTGCTAGCTTTTCTGGACAGTTTTTTTATGCTAACCTCTCAGCTACACTTATGAGATGATTATATATACTATGTGAAACTATGTGTATAATGTGCTGGCTCATTAAGAAATAGCTTCTTTAACCACTATTGTAGTTAAGTAGATGTTAAATCAGAAACCACTTTAGCCTAGAAATGATGGGGAATATATTTAGGCTCAGAATTTATAAGAAGCTTTGGAAAGGTTGAAAGCACAATTTGCAGAATGCCTCAGGGTTGAAAGTTACATTGATTCTCTTGAGCAATGAAACTTTGGCAAACCATATATTTTAATGAGGCTCTTTTTTTTTTTCTTTTTCCCTAAGAGAGAAAACTGGAGTTCTGCTTGCTGTATATAAAACCCCTTGTAACCTCTTAACAGGTGTTCCAAGGATAAAGGAAACTACTGTTCTGCTCTCCTTTGAGAGTCTTGCATGTCACACAGCTCAGATCCAATCACAAGGGCAGAGGCAGGGATTGCAGAATTAAGTTGGTCCTTTTCTCCAGTTTCAGAGCCAGTAAAAAGTAGAAAACCATTTGGATGTGGAAGCAAGTGGCTTTGAGAATACTTTTCACTATATCTTGCCTTTGTCCTTTCCTGTAACTCATGGCCTCATGCAGAAGATTTTAATCTTTCTGTGTAGATTTAGGTCCTTTGCTTCCAAGTAAACTTTATTTTTTAAGGTTGTGCTAGTTTACTTTTCTCTGGTAGACTTCTTAGAAATAATAAAATGCCAACAAATAAGGAGGATCAGAAAGCCTGAGTCCTCTGGAACAGACTCTTCCAGAGCAGAACTGAAACCATATGTCTATTCCAGGCATATTTTAACAAACTCACATCATGTTTTGACTCATCTTGAGTTTTAGTGTCATTGATAGGAAGTGGAAGAATAAATAACTGCATAAACCCGATGAAGATTCTTGACCCACTAAGAATTTCTCTTCAGATGCAGGAAATGAGATTATCATCTATTTGGAGGGGTCAGCACTAGGGGAAGGGTTAGAAGAGCATGTGGCAATTAAAATAAAAGCAAAATAAAAATACAACACACCCCTTCTTCTGCCCTAACACCTCATAAAAGTAAAGTCCCTACCCAAACAATGAAAATCCATGAGCTCTAAACAAAATCTAGTACACTGAAAGATCTCAATAAAAATATGCAGAACTATATAAAAATAGGGGGCAGGATGTTTTGAAAGCTGTAGGACATCTGGCTAAGCAGGGAGAGAATATAAAAATGTAGAAAGAGTAAGGTCCTGTTGGAATTGCAAGTTTTCCTACACTTACACAGAAGCCTTGAAGGAAAGGCCTCTGATTTCATTTCCATACAGTAAGGCAGCTCAGAAGTCTGTTTCTTCATTTTCAGGTTCCAAAGTGAGCTGGCTACATGCTAAGCCTCTACTTTAAAACATGTGTTGGAGAATCTTTTTACAAGAACATCAAGCAAAGTTGGTTGTGTGCCTTGTACTACGGAGCGTGGTGTTTGCTTTTATCAGCTTGGGGTTATTCTCCTTGTTAATCAATATGGTTTTTGTCCAATCCCCCAGTCTATTTTCTATGACTCTCAGAGGTAATTACTATTCATTTCATTTTATTTTATTATTTCTTTGAAAAGAAAGATAACTGATAGCTGTGTTTAAACTTATGGCAATAAGGTGAGTCACATGGAGAGAAAACATTCTCTCAGGCTTTCACAGAGAGCAAATTGGTCAAGCAATGGCCATGACTCATTCACATAGCTGACACTGACAAAAGATCTACAAACTGCTGTACAGGGTTTCAAGGTAAGTCCTGAGGGAACTTAACTGACTGTGTCACATACAAAACTTACATTTCTTGGTATATATGTCTTGCTTTATCTTGGTCTTAACCATCCAGCAGAAAGGTATAAAAGTGAGGTATAAAAAGTAAAGCCATATTAATATGCTGAGCTATGAAAGGCTTAAGTCAACAACTTCTGACATTGACAGTCCTATGGATAACCCACTACTATTATGGACTACTGGACTATATTAGATTATTTTGCTGAATTCACTCACCTACAATATTTAAATGGCAATGGGCTATTCATCTTTGACAAAACTAAAGAAGGGAATATAAATGAAGGTCCACTTTGTATCTGTATATACAAAATAGCATAGATATACAGCTACTTTCTCTTAATTCAATGAGAAGAAAGATTTATACTAATAGTGTTTTGACAGGATATCATGTCTGCATCTTGTACTATGAATAACCACTATGAAGACAATAATATGCAATGTGTTAATTATTGAAACTGTCCTATTAATTGGTTTTGAAACTGTCTCATTACTATTTGTTTGTCAATAAATTAGTTAAAAAAAGAAAAAATAAACTTATGGCAAAATGACACTGTGGTGACATACTTGGAATGGAATTGTATTCTATGTATTTTCAATCACAATGGCAAAACTTGCTGAAGAATCATCTTAAGAAAGAATATAGTCAAATGTACTAGTCTCCTCCCCACCCAGTGTGAGGGAATTAATCTTCATTCTTTGTCTCAGTAATTTAATTTTTTAACTCATTTTAATGAGAAAAAAGGATAGAATAATAATGAAACAGTTTCAAAGCAGCTTAGTAGAACAGTTACAATAATTAATACATTGCATATTATCTTCATAGTAGTTATTCAGAGGAGAAGATGAAGACATGATATCTTTTCTAAACAATATTAGTGCAAACCTTTCTTCTCATTGAATTAAGAGAAAGTAGCTGTGTACATATATCCTGTCTTGCATTATATATATATATATATATTTTTTTTTTACTACAAAATGATCCTTTACTTGTATCCCCCCCCCTTTTTTTTTGGTCAGAGATGGGTGTTCCATGGCTATTAGAGAAGCTGTATTTTGAGAAGTCTTTAAAGGACCTTTTCATATTTGATGTCAGTCCAAATACTGTAGGTTCTTGAATTCAGCAAAATAACCCAATACAGTCCAATAGTCCATAACAGTAGCGAGTTGTCAGCCCAACTGGCAATTGTCCGAAATTGTTGATTTGAGCTTTTACAGCTCAGAATATTAATATAGCTTTACTTTTTATACCTTGTGATTGCACTTTTCTGCTGGATGGTTAAGACCAAGTTAAAGGAAGAAGTATATGAGTAAAAATGTAACTTTTGCTATTTGATAAGGTCAGTCAAATCCCCTCAGGATTTACCCTGGAGCCATGTAAGCAACATGTAGATCTTTTGTCAGTGTCAGCCATCTGGATGAGTCATGACCATTGTTTGACCAATTTGAGAGTATTAATCTTTAAATAACAAACTTTTCCATGTGCTGACTCAGGTGTAAAGTTGTGTAAGCAGTTCTTTCACATGACTTTCAAAAATTCAGCTGCCTGGTAAAGTATTAGACATAGAAAAAACCCAATATAAACAAAGGCTGGGATATGGAATTTTATCCCTACTGTACTTATCTTCTGTATGATTCCCTAGGACAGAGTTTTGGGATGTCTTTTTCTCTACACTAAATTTTCCTCTTCCCTGGGGTAAAAACCTCATTATCTTGTTGCAATAAAAGAACAAGCATTTTCTCTGTGTTGTAATTGAAGAGGTATTACAACATGGAAATCTTTCATGAAGAGGTATTTATTATCTGTTCTGAAACAGTATAGTGCCTCTCCTTGCCTAGGATAATTTGCATGTAATAAGGCCAGAACACAAAGTCTCAAGAGATTTTTACTATCCCAGATATTTTCTGCTAAGGATTATTACTCTTCTGGGGGGTGTACCACTGGGTGAACTTTGAAAATGTTACTCTATCGCATTTGGGAAAAAGAGATGTCCCATTCATTGCAGGGTGTTTATCAGAACCCCTAGCTTCAATCCACTGGATGCTAATAGAAGCTTTTACTCATTGGGAAATGTACTGGATTCAAAATGGAGTCATTTGGTGCAGACTTTGGCCAAATGGAGCTAGAGAAGGTATCCACAGAGGAGCCAGGTGATCTCCATCATGTATTCATGGACTCAGTAGTCACAGGTTGAAAATTTACATATCAAGTTTTAATATTTTGCTATCAATATTCTACAGTGTACTCAAGGCATGATGCTGGTTTAAGGAGACAGTGGCCTGGTGGTTAATGGAAGTAGAGAGGTCTTTCTACAAGGAGAAGAAAAAGGCAGCAGATAAGGCCACTGGCTTTTGAAAATGAAATATGCACGATGACCATGGGAGAAAGAACTTGTTATGGTTTTGTCTAGAAGTTTCCATAATGCCTCATGCAGTCATAGGTGGGGAGTTTTGAAGGTAGCTGGATTAGGGTATGTGAGCCTGCATTAAGGATGTGATGCCAGAATTAAGAGTATGATCCTGAAATTAGGCTGTCTCACTCTGGGTGTGGGTGGCACTACTCAAAGGCATGTAGCCTGTGTGGAATATAAAGGGATAGAAATTTGCTGCCTTTCTACCTTCTGCCTTCCCTGCCACACCATGGAATATTTCCCCTCTGTGATGGCTCTCTGCTTAGGCCACCCTGCCTTGGAGCCAGCTGACTGTGGACTGAAACCTCTGCAAACTGAGCCAAATAAAGTATTGCCCCTCTAACTTTGGGTCTTGGGTATTTTGGCTCCCCAAAAGAAAAGTAATTAAGACAGCTGTAGAGACAAGATGATCTAATCCCCTGTTAAAGATGAGAAGTTGAGATACAAAGAGACTAAATGCAGAAACAAGGAGTCAAAGATTACTTTTAGGATTTCTCTTAGATTTCGTGTCTGAGTTGGCACTTTTGTGAATGAAGCCAAAGGATGATAATTGCTCCAAGACATAAAACATCATACTTTCTTGAAGAATCCAAAGGATGGCAATCACTAAAGGCATTATTGCTACGGAGCAATAATCCATCATCTCTGTGCTTGTGGATACTCTACAGAAAGCTACAGCTGTCATGTCCACAGCTCATGATCCTGAATGGCCTTCTTCTTAATAACCTTGTGCCATTAATGGTACAAGGTGGTTTCTTCTACAACTTCTGTAACCTTCAGTAATAAGATTCATCCCCTTTATAGCATTTGTCATATTACTCTTACCCCACAGTTGAAATCTTAAATGTGGAGTTTAGGTTCTTTTGATCATCAATATCCAATGTTAAAGGGAGGTGGAATAGGTTTCAAAGCTTTTAACACAGTGAATGGAGTTTGTTTTTCAATAGCTTACCATTTTTTAAGCCTTTTAAATTGGAAGCAGAAAACTTGCCGAGATTATTGCCTCTATTTGGTGAGGAAGCGTAGCAAGACTTTCTTTTGTCTGACAATTACTGGGAAATTTGGATTTTTCAATTTGTGAAAACCTCTTATAAAAGGAGCATTTTCCCCAAAATATCTTGAGTGAAAAGAAAATTTTAAGGGGTTATCTGTGTGCTTATTTCTATAATTCCCTGGTTCTCCACCAGGGTTATGCTTGCTCTCTGGGGGACATTTAACTATATCTAGGGGCATTTTTGATGGTCATCACGGGTGCCAAAATCATACAAACAGCTCAAAAGTACCATTACTACCACAACAAAAAAAGCCACATGTAGTGGTACACACTTGTGGTCCCAGCACCCTGGATTGCAAGGATTGTAAGTTCGAGTGCAGTCTAGGCAACTTAATGCCTAAGAAAGACCTTGGTTTAAATTTAAAACGTTAGAGAAGGGCTTGGGATGTAGCTTAGGATGAAGGCCTTGGGTTTAATACCCAGCCTTGCCAAAAAATAGCCAAACAAATGAAAAAGTAAAGGTGAATCTTGATACAAAGCAAAGACCTAATGGCAATATCTAGGGTACACACGCACAGGCTGGAGTTGTCTCCTGTATATGTGGGAGGAAAGGAAAGAAAACAGTTGACTTGATTGGGAAAGAAAAAACTACATTGGATGTTTCAAAATAAATCTCATTGGAACATTTGGCATTATTGAAAGCTTGTGGGCTTTGATGGGGTGCTGCCATTACTAGGAAAAAGGAACCTTAAAGTCTGAGCTGGCCTTTTTTTCTTGGACTGGGTTTGCAAGACTGGTTGGGTGAGTGTTCTTGTGTAAGTGTCTAGCATTCTCGGGTTGCTAGCTGTCTTTGGGATAAGCTGTGGTTTGGAAAATATTCCTGTGATGTCTCTGTTATCAGGCAGATCATGCATGGGAACTCTGCCTTCACTGTCTTCCCTGACTCCATCTGCTGGAGTTTGACATAAGTGAGTCCATTCTGAATCTGACAACTCTCTCACCATGGAGGAGGTGCTACTAGCAACTGCTTCCTGACAGAGAGCAGGAAAGGACGCTAAACACCCACAAAGCAAAAGAAAGACAAACCTTGTCCTTAACAAAGAGGATTACATGAGCTAGGAAATCTTGTGTAATTCTTTCTTAGAATTTTAACAGTGTAGGTGGTTTACAATGAGAGGTGCACCTTGGTCAAATGCTAAGCCTCTTTCTGACTCTTAAAGACATCATCCTGTGAGCTCAGAATAACAGTGAACATGATACAGTTGCAAAGCATGTGACATAAGATTTGTTCACTGAAAGAGCAAAAGAAAATTGCCCAGCCCTTGGCCTTCTCTCACCCCCCAAAATATGGAAGAGTTATCCTGCACTATCACTAGGCTTTACTTATGAAAACCAAATCAGAACAAGAAGGAACTAGACTATGTTCTCCTCCTTGTCTTAAGCCTGTAAGAAACTGTATTGAATTTAGGACAAAGTATTCTGCATTTCATGGCCACTTTAGTTTACTATAGAAGAGCAACGTCAAACATCTTTATATAATTTATTAAGTTGTACATTGTCCAGGTTTGGCTGATGATTGGAGCATTTTGTCCTTTCCCACATATTTGAATAGGAAAGGAACAGATGTATTTGCCTCCTTATGTTCTGAAGTGCTCATTTGTAGTTGTGCTAGTATATAACATCTTCTTAGGTCTGGACTTGTGGCCATGGTAACGATACAGTTCTACAGCTTCTTAAAAGGCAAGTGATTCGGCCCCTGATCCACCCGAGCCTGGCCTGGTGAGTGAATGGGAGAATTTTCGGCTTCCCCACACACCGTGCGATCCAGAGCCCTCACTCCCAAGACCTCTGAGCGAACGAGAATTTCTGAAACTCTCTCAGCCTTATTCACTGATCCACCCCAGCCCAACCTCCCCTGCAACTTCCCAGAGACCCTGCACCCAAGGTTTGTGACTCCTCCGGCCCCTGATCCAGCCCAGCATGGCCCAGTGAATGTGTGGGAGAACTTCAGCACTCCACGGTGCTCTCTGGGCCAGGGGCACAATAGAGGGGAACCATAGGCTCACGATAATGCCAGAAGAGCCGCAGCAAAAAAACAGCTGAACACAACAGATAGACCCAGGCCAGGCATAACTGGATAATCTCAAACTTAATAGATCGGCCCCCAAATCTCATTATGTGCTAAGGTTGTAACTGACCACATCAAAGATCAGAGGTCAGTGCTATACAAAATGACAAAGACAAAGAACAAAATGCAATCTCAGGCCTCTGGCCTACCAATGATAAGGGCAGAGGACACAAGCTCAGTGAAATGAATGAATTAACAGTCAGAAGCAAAGAAACATCAGTAGAAAGGTATAGAGGAATTCAGACCAGAATTAATAAAAAGAGAAATTTTTGAAAACATAGCATCTGAAGTATTGAATCAAATCCAGAAACGTATAGAGGAAACCCAATGCCCACCCAGAACAAGTGCAGAGAACACTATTCCAGCTGAAACATATGAATTAACAGCATCACAAGCAAGGAAACAACAGCAGAAAGGTAAAGAAGAACTCAGACTAGAAATAATTTCTGAAATAAAAAAGAAATCTTTGAAATCATAGCATCTGAAGTACAGAATCAGTTCCAGAAATATATAGAAGAAACCCAATTTGGAAAAAAAAAAAAAAAAAAAAAAAAAAAAAAAAAAAAAAAAAAAAAAAAAAAAAAAAAAAA